>CAUYLG010033456.1:0-22026 GCA_963573385.1 Cacajao melanocephalus | reverse complement strand
TGATGAAGTTTTTTCTGTTTCTTAGTTTTCCTTTGGCGGACGCCCCTTCCCCACAGAGCTAGGTCTTCCTGGGTTCAGCTGTGCTTACTGTGAAACTCTCAGTCCTCAGCGCTTCCAATTGCTGTTCTCCTTGTGGGGATGAGACCAGCGGAGCCCGACTTGAAGGGCACCCAGTCGTGTATACTCTGCACTGAGAAGCGCTGCGCCACGCCGGGGCGCCGGCAAAACAGCTGTGCCGGCCAAAAGAGTCGCACTGGCGACCCATGTGGCTCCTCCGCCGGGAATCTCCCAGTCCGTGGGCAACAAAAATTCGTCTGAAAGTGCAGCGTCCACTCGCTCTCTGTGCTTTCACTGGGAGATACAATCCTGAGCTGTTGTTAATCGGCCATCTTGGATCTCTCTCTCGCTCCTTATATCTTTTCTTTCTGCCTTCCTTAGATTTCTCTTTACTTCTTAGTACTCAATCCCTTGTTACTTCTGTTATAAACATTTATTATGTTAAACTTTTCCTATTCAAATTATTACATGGTTTTGCTCTTCTGATTGGACTGATACAATACCCAAGAAAAACATATGTGTCCACCAAAAGACATGTACGAGAATGTTCATAGAAGCTTTATTCTCATAATAGCTCCAAACTAGAAACCACCCAAATGTCCACCAACAGTAGAAGGATAAATTGCTGTATATTCATACAATGGAATACTATTCAGCAATAAAAAGGAGGGAATTACTAACTACTTGTATATGAATCTTACAGACAGTATTAAGTGAAAGAAGCTAGATGCAAAAGGGCATATACTGTAAGACTTCATTTATATGAAGAGATACAGTTTTGGAAGAGATATAACTCAGTGGAAGTCAGAATAGTGATTACATCGAGGGTCAGGGATACATTGACTAAGAAGGGACACAAGGGATCTTTATAGGTTATTTGATGTTATGTTTTGATCAAAGGTTGTTACAGAGGCATATATTTATGCAAAAAGGCATCGATTTGTGTACTTTATGTCCTAACTAAAAAGTAAAACTTTAAAAAGTAACGTCAATTAAAAGTCCCAGAATAGAGCTACGGGTGCGGAGCTGTGTAGAGAAAAGCTGCCCTAACAGATTTCCTTGGCCTTTCCATCTCAACAGCACGAACATGGTACTTTACCACCTCCCTGAGGTCAGTGACTGTTAACAAGGTCTCTGGAGTTCAGGGGGAGATGCTGAGGAAGGCAATGAGCAACTGAGTGATTTTTCTCATGCACACAGCACAGTTGTTGCTGGAAGTGGAAATGCCTCAGCCTCTACCCTAAGCCAGTGTACTTTCTGCACATCAATGTGGCCTTTCAGAAGGCTTCTTTCTAAAGATGGTTGAGATGGGTAATGGAGTGTTTTATAGAACATGGCAGAGAGTTTCACACAAGGAAAGCCAACAGAATGATTTTTGAAATAAAATCCTGTCGCAGTTGGTTGGCACTGACAGGAATTTTTTAAAAATAATTTCTTCCTGACTGCAGTGAGAAAGACTGCAGGGGAGTTGGTGAAAGGGGGAACCTGTGCCAATCTGGGGGCTGTATGAAATCGTTTCACTTCAAAACAGCAGAAATATGAGAAATCAAAATAGTTTATCCCGTGTTCCCTGCCTTCCTACTCTTCTTGGGCAGGATTTAAAGGAGAAAAAGCTCAGCAGTAAAGCAATCTCCAGGCACTGGAATTGGATGAGCAACTGGCATCTTCATGTCAGTTCATAACAATTCTCACCTCAGAAATCCCGGTTGTTCTTCCTGAACATGTGAGAAAACGGGCTCCCTATGCATGCATGCACAAGTCAAGATTTTGCGAGCTTGGGGTAAGATTCTCAGCCCTGGGCCTCACTGCAAGGGAGCCATTTAGTTCCTGCTTACTCTGCAGTTTTTACCCTGAGACTGAAAGACTTCACTCAGGCCTCAGCCTATGTATTGATTTGAGAAGAAAAGAGAGTCATTTATCCTTTCTCTATAATCCTTTAACTGTACTTTTCTGTTGACGTTTGTTCCAGTTGTTAATTTATTGCCTTACAGCTCCAAACCCGCCCTTTTTGGTCTTGCTTTGTGATCCGGAAGGTAGAATCTGCACATTACCGGTTCTTCTTTCACTGGCGGGTTTGGTCTGTCGATAGAGGGCGCTGCGGGAAGCCTGCAAAGCTGAAAGGGAGGAAAGGGAGGCTTTCTTTCCTTGTTTCCCACACAAATGTGAACAAATCGGAGTGTGGAGGGTCTCAGCAGTGTTCATTTCCGTGGTGAAGCTCTCAGAGTGCTGTGATGAGCACCTGCTGGCAATCTGTTTCTTCTTTCCTGTAGTGGCCACACCTCTCTCTCAGTCTTTGCTTACTTACCTTTCCCTCAGTCAAGGGTGGTAGCAGTCTTCTGTAGTTTCTATCTCAATTATATCTATACTTCTCCTTTACGTCTTTTAGAGTTAATCACCCTTTGCCTAGTTAACAATTCTTTATACTGCATTTTCCCTGTTTAAATTACTGATGAATCCCAGTGAAGAAAAGCCCGGGACCCAGTGGCTTCACTGCTGAATTCTACCAAATATTTAAAGAATCACTAATACCAATCCTACTCAAACTAATGTGAAAAATAGAGAAGGAAGGTACTTCTAAACTCATTCTAAGAGGCCAGTATTATTCTGACACTAAAACCAAACAAAACACTATAGGCCAACACCTATGAATATTGCTGCAAACCGCCCCCCCCAAAATAATAGCAAACAAATTCAATAATATACTAGAAAAATCATTTGTCATGACCCAGTGGGATTTATCTCTGGGATGTGAGGATGATTTGACATACACAAGCCAATCAATGTGGTATATCAGCAGAAGGAAGGATGAAAACCATTTCAATTGATGCTGAAAAATCATTTGATAAAATTCAACATCTCTTCATAATAAAAACCCAAAAAAAAACTGGAGCTGGAACATACTTCAACATAATACAGGCCATATGACAGACCCACAGCTATACTATATTGAATGGGAGAAACAAAACCTTTTCTTTAAGATCTGGAACATGACAAGGATGCCTACTGTTATTCAGTGTCATACTGGAAGTCCTAGCTAAAGCAAGTAGATAGGAGAAAGAAAGGGCATCCAAATTGGAAAGGAAAAAGTCAAATCATCCTTGTTTGCAGATGATGTGATCTTATATTTGGAAAAACCTCATGATGCCACCAAAAAAACTATTAAAGTTGATAAATTCAGTAAAGCTGCAGGATACAAAATCAACATACAAAAGGCCAACAATGAACAATCTGAAAAAGTAATTTATTTTTTTGAGACAGAGTTTCTGTCACCCGTGCTGGAGTGCAATGACGGGATCTCAGCTCATTGCAACCTCTGCCTCCTGGGTTTAAACGATTCTTGTGCCTCAGCCTCCTGAGTAGCTGGGATTACAGGTATGTGCCATCATTCCTGGCTAATTTTTTTGTATTTTTGGTAGAGATGGGGTTTCACCATGTTAGGCAGGCTGGTCTTGAACTCCTAACCTCAGGTGATCTGCCTACTTCAGCCTCCCAAGGTGCTGGCATTACAAGCATGAGCCACTGCACCAGGCCCCCTTTTTCAATAGTCACAAAATTAAGTATCTAGGAATTAACCAAAGACGTGGAATATCTCTATGATGAAAACTGTAAAACACTGATGAAAGAAACTGAAGAAGACACCCCAAAATGGAAAAATATTCCACTTTCGTGGATGGGAATAATCAATATTGTTAAAATGTCCATACTACCCAAAGCAATCTACAGATTTAATGCAATCCCTATCAAAATACCAGTGATATTCTTGACAGAAATAGAAATAAACTAAAATTTATATTGAACCACAGAATGGCCAAAGCCGTCCTAAGCAAAAAGGAATCACATTACCTAAGTAATCAGAAAAGCAATAGTGCTTGCACGAAAACAGACACATAGACCAATGAAACAGAAGAGAGAACCCAGAAACAAATTCAGACACCTACAGTGAACTCATGTTCGACAAAGGTGCCAAGAACATATACTGGGGAAAAGTCAGTCTCTTCCATAAATAGTGCTAAGAAAACTGGATATCCATATGCAGAACAATGAAACTAGGGCCCCTATCTCTCATCATATGCAAAACTCAAAATGGATTAGACACTTAAATCTAAGATCTCAAATTATGAAACCACTACAAAAAAAAATCGGGGAAACTCTCCAGGACATTAGTCTTGGCAAAAATTTCTTGAGTAATACCCCCCAAGCACAGGCAACCACAGCAAAAATTGACAAATGGGATCTCGTGAAGTTAAAAAGCGTCTGCACTGCAAAGGAAACAACAAAGAGACAACCCACAGAATGGGAGAAAATATTTGCAAATTACCCATTTGACGAGGGATTTATAACCAGAATGTAAAAGGAGCTCAAAAAACTCTATACAAACAAAATCTAATAATCCAATTTTAAAATGGGCAAAAGATCTAAATAGGCATTTCTCAAAAGACACACAAATGGCAGACAGGCATATGAAAAAGTGCCCAACATTACTGATCCTCAGAGAGATGCAAATCAAAACTACAATGAGATGCCATCTCACTCCAGTTAAAATGGCTATATTCGAAAGACAGGCGATAACAAATGCCGGCAAAGATACAGAGAAAAGCCAACCCTTGTACACTGTTGGTGGGAATGTAAATTAGTACAACCACTATGAAGAACAGTTTGGAGATTCCTCAAAAAACTAAAAATAGAGCTACCATAAAATCCAGCAATCTCACTGCTGGGTGCACACCAAAAAGAAGGGAAATCAGTATATCAAAGAAATGTTTGCACCCATGTTTTCTGAAGCACTGTTCACAATAGCCAAGCTTTTGAAGCATGGTTTGTGTCGACTTTACACTATCAATGATGTGTTTGTGAACATTTCATCCTTAGAATCTATTAAACAGTCATTGTCAAGTATTTATTTAGAATGTATGTATTAAATAAAATACAAAACACAGGCATCATAGCTTCATGCCAAAGTGGTTACTGAATCTACTCTTTTGTAAATGTACAATACTGACTGATATTCCAACCAGCTGAATTACAAGCTGACCAGTACACACAAAACAAGTAATTTCTTTACAACAGTTGATGAGAGGCCTCTGTCACCAAAGTGTATTGGAAGTTGGCCTGGCGTTAATAAGCAATGGTGATCAGTTAAGGAAGTGAAATGCGTATGCAAAGTGCCTAATAATATTATAAGGTTTTTCCCCACTACTGAGACATCAATAATGTTTCAGAAGAGAGAGCGACTCTGGTTACCAAGTGGAATCAGGCTATGCTAAGTTAGAGCTGCTTCTAAACTAAGACTACCAGTCATCTTTAACATCAAGAGTGCTCGCTGAGCTCTTCAGACATTTACCCTCAAACAAGAGACGAATTTTAAAATGAGTTTTTTGATGCTCTCTGGAGAGTAAACCCTTAAGCTATATTCCTATAAAAATTAAGAATCTCATTCCAGACCCCAATTAAACTAAAAAAAAAATATTGTAGAGAGAGACAGAAAAATCAAGTTTCTACAATGTGCCAGACACTGGCTAAGTGTTTTCTCAGATACAATCTCTTCACAGCACCGTTGTGGGGTAGGCAGCATTCCTTCCATTTCACAGATGAAAACACTGAGGTTCAGGGAGGTTCAACTTGGGGCCACAGCTTAAGTCCTTCACCTGAAACAAAACCCACATTCTTTCCCCTGCACCTAATTAACTCTAATCTTGCCTCAAAAGGTGAATGCTCAGAAAAATAAGGATTATGGAAGTGAGATTAGCATTCATATTCCAATGGAAGTGTCCATCGGAGTGGTTCCCAATCTTGGCTGCACATTGGAATTGCCAGTGTTCCAGGGTTAGTACAACTTACATGTAAGAAATCTTAAGGGATTCTTTAGCAACCTATATCAGTATTCAGAACCACCTGGAGGTTTGTTAAAACAGATTGTTGGGCCCTGTCCTCAAAGTTTCCGATTCCATCTTTCTGGGGTTCACCTAAGAATCCGTATTTCTAACAAATTTCCTGTGACTCCAGTTTGGGGAACTCACTTTGTGAACTGCTGTCATAGGGCATTGTCTTGCAAAGTGCAGTCCTGTCCCAGAATATCCAGGTTGGAATTAGGAATTCAAACGCAGGTTCCTGGCCCTGGCCCTGGCCCTGGCCCTGGCCCACATCTTATAGGATCAGATCTCAGAGGTTAGGGACCGGGGATCTGCCTCTTAAACAAGTATTCCAGGTGATTCTTCCACTTGCTGAAGCGTGAGAAGTGTCATCCAATGAGTCTTTGAACTCCTTTGTCTCGTATACAGCCCAGCTTTTAAATACTGTCACATTTGAATGACAACTGCACAGCAGAACTGCATTTACAATTGACCATTAGCTGCTGTTGTAACTTGCTTCTGGTTATTTAAAATGCCCATAAGGGATCTCTTAGGGCACACTTCATAAATAAAGCCCAAAAAAGAAATATGTATTGATTGATCTTTTTTTTGAAACTCTCCAGTTGTCAATTTTCCGACTCATCAGGGGGAAAGACTTTAGTGGTTGTTTTCATGCTTCCCCACACAAGTGAAATCAGGAGGAGAAAAGCATTCTATAAAGAGCTTATTTCCCTTCCTGTTCTCCTGTCCTGCCTCCTCATTTGCCCTCAGCTATTCAGTTTCATCAGGCCTTGTGAGAATACAGCTCTGACTCTGATTTTAAAGGGGTTGGGCGGCTCGGAGCACGGTGCCCTCCCTCCTCATGCATCTGGGAAGCTGGTTCACCACCGGGACTTCCCCCAATCTGGAAAAGGTTGACCAAAGCCCGGTTCAGAGGTGGAGGGCGGGAAGCCAGGCCCGGGCTCGGATGTGCCCTGAAGAGGTGCAGGTGCTTCCCGCTGGCCTCCGCCCCTCAGCTATGGGCTCCCAAGTGAAGCCGGCTGCCAAGAAGAGTATTTATAGCTGCCTTTGCTGGCCGGTTCCTGCCCTGTTCTCACAAGGCGGCCTGCAGATCCCAGCACGACTGCCTGACAAGACGAGGGGAGGAGGGGAGGCCTGAAGGGGCATGGCCCAGCTGTCCTCCCTGAAGAGTTGCAGATGTTAGTCCCCTTGATCTGAAGTTAGAAATACAACGCGGTTTACAGGAGAAAGACATGAAGGTCATGTGAAGAGATTGCTCACTATTCTTCCATGGCTCCAAATCTACTGTTGGCCCAAGAGAACCCACCACAGAGGGGTCTGTGTTGTCATCTGCAGAGCTGATTTGTAATCACTCTGTTTGTAATAAATGTGGAAAAGTCTAGAAGCTCCCTCAACCCCTGCTCCCAACCTCAACCCTGCCCAGAGGCCCTTTAAACTGAAACCAGCCTCACTGTCCAAATTCTTCAGGTGAACCTGTCTGTAGAAACAATGGCCCTTTCTCTTTCTCATCCTCTCATTTAGGCCTCTGGGTTAGAGACGATGACTGATCTAACAGCTCTCCTTGTGCCACGCAGATAGACCCAGAGCTCACTATGGTGACAGCAAATGCACAGCTTGTGGGGGGGCCCCCCAGTCCCCAAACTCACGAAAAAGCATACCAGGGAGCCCATGAAATACCTTATTGGTTTTTTACAGGGGTAGGCTCCATACAGAGCACAGCTCATCAGCTAAAACCTCCAAGGTGAAATCATTAAATCTCTAGGGGAAAGCCAACAAAACAGCAAGTGTTCCGGACAGGGTTTCACTTCCTAACTGGCAGTGAGCCTGAGATCAAAACCTGTTACTCAGTGACAGATGAAATTCCTGCAAGAGGCACAATCCATGCTATTGTTCTGTCTGAGGCCCTTATTTCTCCTGAGGTTGTTGCAAGTGGCCAAGGCAGAGGCTCCCCGGCGGCTGATGGGACATTTTTCTCCATGGGTTTGAGTAGTGTGTGTGCAAAGAGTCCATGGTCCCTGAAATCCCCATGTTGGGTGTAATTTCAGAAAATTCATTTCTGAAAGCAGAAGCAATTTATTTTCCTTTTTTTTTTTTTTTTTTTTTAAACGGGGAAATAGGCAAAGGTAGAAGGATGCACGGTTAGAGGCGATTGAAGTCAGGGTAATTGCTAGAGCCAGGCAAACAAGAATAGTCCTCAGCGGTCCTGGTCATGCTCTCTCAAGCTGCCTTGCACAGCACTGTGTGCTTTCCACATGTTACCTCATTTAGTTCTCACAATAGCCCAGTGAGGGAGATGCGGGCACCCTCACTCCTTTGTGGCAGAGGAAACTGAGGCGTAAAGAAGTTAAAGGTCTTACTCTTTGTCCTAGGATGAGGATGGAAGGTTTGAGATTCAAACCCACTCCCTCTTCAAGGAGCCTTTAACTACTGCCCTGAGTGCAATTCTCTGGGGAGATAGGCCTGCTGGCTCTGGGCTTCTCCAAGAGCTCATCAGGCTGTGGTGGTCCCTGGCTTTCTTGTATCACACAGATGTGGAGAAACCAGGGGAGTGGGACTCAGCACCCTGGGGAAAGCAAGTCAGTTTACGGGGACAACCTGTTGGGCTGGACATCATCTTCAGTGGGACCTCGGCTCCTTCTCTGGCCCAGAGCTTGTTGAATTGGGTGACTTTTATGACACTTTATGTAGATCAAAGTCCTGGTAGCTCCAGCCAAGTGGAAGTGTTTCTGACTAGCTCTTAGGTGATAGGGGCAGGAGGGAGCTGAATGAAGAAAAAGGAACCGGCATGTGCCAGCTGCCAGCACAGCCAGTGACGCTGTGCTGTTGTCCTGCCATCTATGTGCTATTGCCCTTCTCTGATGGCTCCTGGTGGGAAGAACTGAATATGTACAGTGTGCAAAGGGCATAGCAGTGCCAAGCTATGTTGCTTGTAATTGAAGATCTTTGTGGTCTGGAATGATCATTTTGTATGTTTTCTCATCAGATAGGGTAAATTGCTTTAAGGTTCCGCCACACCCAGAGACAGCTTTTCCTTCCTGGACTCCTTGTGGTCTTTCATTTTCCAAGTTGCTTCAATGGGATTTTCACATGTGTCTTCCTTGTTTACTGTTATAGCTCTAAGGTCCAGCACAGTTCCTGGGATACAGTGGGTGCTTAATACCTATTGAAGTAACTGATTAAATGAATGTCTGATTGAATAAGTGAATCAATTACCAATTAATCTTGGGTCCTTGATTGCAGAACATACCAAAGAACACGATACTAGGATTTTCTCCTGGTCTTTAGAAGGCAGTGTCACTTTTGGAGTTGCTGGGAAGCATGCCAGTTTGGGTCCTGCAAGAAGCAGGTGCTAGAACAGAGTTGTTCCAGATCAATTGCGATAAACACCTGTGAAAGATGAGGAGGAAGCAGGATTAGGAAAGGAAGATCATGATGCAGATCTGACCCTGGGGAAAGACAGGCAGGAGCGAGTGGGATGGAAGGAGGGGCCTCAGTCTAAGGCACACTGGCTGTCCCCAGCGGGGCTGGAGTCGCTGGAGCCATCAGCTGTTTCGGCTGCTAGGGAAGCGAGTAGGGGTGAGCCGGGTGTGACAATGGTTAATGTTACTTCTTCTCCAAGTGATGTTTTCTTATCCCATGTTCCTTCCATCCAGGGGGCAAGTGTGTCTCCATCACTCTTACACCTTATTTCTTCCTGGAACGCTGCCAAGTCCTCCCCATTGTCATGGTGGCAACCCGGGACACGCTGCCTCTCTCAGCCTTGCCTCATTTTCTCTCTTTAACCCCTTTCTCAATGTCTCAAACGCAACAAGCCCAAAGTCACTGCAATGTGTTCCTTCCCCTGAAAATGTTCTAAGATTCCAGCTCTGTCAAAGGCATCGTCAGGTCCCGCAGGTCAGCACCCAGCATTCCTTCACAGCCTCCCCTCCAGTTCCTCTGCACACAGCTCAGCCACTCTACCGTCCATACCTCCAACCCCAGGTATTTGGGAAAGAGCTCCTCAAGACTTGACTCCTGTCCTTCAGGCCTGACTTTGAGGCCAGGCCTGCTATCAGGGCCTAATAGGATAGGTACACAACAACCCGGTTTTAGCCAGAGGGAGTATCCTGTTTTTAGTGGCTGAGTAAAGGCCCAGATGAGGAGGCCTCCGTTATTAGCTGGGAGAAACACATTTGTTGTCTTGACTCCTTGCATCTGGCAGTTGGTGTGCTGTGTAAAAAATCGAGTTTACTTAATGTCAGTCACTTTCCCTTGAAAACTGCTGGTTCCAACTCAAAATTTTCAGTCCTGGGGTGCAAATATGAAGGTGTGTGGCAGGCGCTTCACTCACTGCTGTCTTTCTACCCATCATCATTGCAATGAGCATCACTGCCGTGTTTATCACTCATTCACTCATTTGGGTTTTCTTCGTTCCACAGGTACTTACAGAGAACATTTACTCAGAAAGGGTCATACAGGGAGTGGGTACGAGCATGGACTTTCCAGCCAAATCCCAGCGTGGCCATGGTCTAGGATTTGGGACCTACTGACTAAAGAAAAAAGTCAAGTGTTTAAAGAATTACAGCTAGTTTTATTCACAAGTTTTACTGAGGCCTGTAGGCCAGGAGCACATCTGTCAGACTGCTCCAAAGCGGTATTTCAGTTCACAGTTTATATACCAGTGGGGAAGCTGCAGTATGTGCAAATTCACATCAAAGCTGGGGTGTAAGAGTACAGCTGTTATAGATTCCTAAAGCACATTTGGTTATACATTGTAGGAGCATAATCACTAACCCCATCAGACGTTATCTTATGTGTAGGAAAAGGGAAGGATTGGGCCATTTATTTTAAGGAATATAGTCAGTCAGGCAAGAGATGTGGGGGGCCATGTGTTCCATCCTGTTTTGTCTTCAAAACATGTTTTGGAGAGCTGCAGAGTCAGGGGCTTGTGATATTATGCTGGTAAACAGAAATGAGCAAACTTGGCTTCTTACGTTTGCAACTTTGTCTCACAGACTGTAATTGAATTACTTTACCTGTTCCGCATCTCGATTTTCTCATCTGTAAATGGGGTAATTAGAATGTCCCACACAGAGGTTAATGAGAATTAAAACAGTTCAACAGTGCCTGGCACATGGTAAGGGCAATTAAAGGGATACAGACTCAGGAAATTTAATCCATGCTCTCAAGGAAGTCCAATAGGGTGGGAAAGAATGATGCACAAACAATCTGACGCAGGCTGCTGTGAGCTGTGGCCAGGGTAAACCTAGAATTTATCCAACCTGGGACACTTGAGATAGGAAGGGAATACTAAAATAATACAAATTACTGAGTTTCTGAAATGAGGAATTGACTAACAAATTAATTCCAGCATAGTGGTAAAACTAGAGTTACATATTATGTATATGTAACTGCCTGCCATATTATTTACAGTTGTATTTTATGATTAATAAATTTGAAATTGACCTTTCTCTGTGGTTCAAAATATTTATAGTTGAGAAAATGCTCCCTCTAGGATGCTGAATTATTTAGTAAGCTAAGAGCAAATGCAGCTGAATGGGAGTATTCTCAATTTTAACATTTTATATTGTATTATGTCAGTATTTCAGCCTGAATAACTTTACAAGATACATCTTTGGCCCCCATTCATCTTTATTCAACAAATATTTTTACAAGGTATGGCTTGTGAAATAATTTCTATTTAAGATGATTCTTTTGAATGTTTCACCAAAGTTAAATGTTATAAAATTGCAGGCCTTTTAATTATATTCCATTTCAGTACAGAATGTAAATTAATCCAATTAAAAGTAGAAACTTCATCAAAAGATCTTTCCCACAAGTCAAGGTAGCATACACCTCTGAGCTCCCACAGTTTAATTTGTTCATTTCCCCTCTTGCTCTGGTAGAGACAATTTCAAATTGTCCCAGAGTAAGCTTGTTTTAGATAATTATAATTCACAAAAAGCCTCACAATCTGAAATTTTTTGTATTCCATTTACTGAATAATTTATTAAAATATTCCAACTAATTTTCATCAAAATGCAAGCAACATTTAAAGAATTATTCCAAAAGGCATAGGCTGATTTGCAAAGTAGTTATTCAAAAGCACAAATATTTCTAAAATCAGATTACCAATGAGAAACAGAGAAAATGTGTCCTGCCAACCTGAAGTTTCTGTTGTTATTGTTGATGCATGGGGTTTTTTTCCTTTGATTGATACTGGTTTTTTATTGGGGTGTAGGGGGTGGTTGGATACGTCATATAAACTCTGGCACAAGAATTTAATACTGTAGTTTATATGTAGAAATATTTGTAATTTTTGATGATGATAGTTTCTATTTCCTTTAGTGGAATATCTGTTGCAGTGGATTGGGCACAATTATGAATTATGCGCCCACAATCATTTCCAAGTTCTCTGTTACTTTATTAATTTGGTAA
This sequence comes from Cacajao melanocephalus, assembly GCA_963573385.1. Classification (NCBI taxonomy): domain Eukaryota; kingdom Metazoa; phylum Chordata; class Mammalia; order Primates; family Pitheciidae; genus Cacajao; species Cacajao melanocephalus. Next base: position 9,682 of record CAUYLG010033456.1, on the reverse strand, counting down.
GAACATTATCCTTCCATGAACCTGTGCTCCCCCAAAATTTTATATTCCCATTATTACTATAAAACATATCTTCAATATTGACCTTTTGAACAATATTGAACTTTTGAACTGAATTTATAACAGCATTCCCAACAATGTCGGAAGTTTTACCTGATAATAAGCTTCCAAAAATTTTACTTTGATTTCATGAATTGTATGAAGAAAATATTCATTGGAATTAGCTGATAATCTGAATTATCTGAGGATTCTAATATCAAAGGGCTTCATGCCACTGTTTGGCAGTTCTTTTGCTAATGTAGCAATCACACGTGCAGCTATCAGTTCACTTTTTGTATGTACGGACTTAGAATAGCCAAGATTAATTTAAAGAATTATTGTTTGATCTAGCTGAAAAGTCATGCTTCACAGGATGATAGGTAAACATGCCTTCTGCAGCTGCCCAAGTGAAACAAGTTTAGAGGCACAGCCTTCTTAAAACAGCTCTGATGTGTGAGGTGGAAGCTGGTGCTTCTTTAGTAGATTAGGGTCTGGTTTTCATGTGGTTAGTGATGTCACCAGGACCCCCCTATGTTGGATAGTAAATGTCCTCAAACATTTTGTACAAGTTACGTATTGACCAGATTTCTTATTACCTGCAAATTTGGTAATTAGTTTTTCATTTAACAAGCACTTCTTTTGTTTTATTCAGCTGCTGCTGAGAACATTTATTACCAAATAAAAATGTTATCAAATAATAAAATAGTCGAGATTTTATCCCATTTTTTAAGTGAAGGAGTATTCAGTTTTCTCATTATACACTTATCACAGGGCTTGTAATTCCCACACAATTTACACAGGCACCAAATGTATAATTTATTTTTATTTTCTAGACTGTACTGCTGGAAGCCGGGTAGCTTTGTGTGACTTTGAGGCCACTAAACTGGCCAAGACACAACTGGTAGGCACCTCAAATTTCTTGCAGGAGCAGCAGCGTGGAATCCATCTCCCACCACCTTCCAAGCTTAGGAATTATATATGCTTCATTTTATCAGCAGCAAGCCACTGAAAGGGAAATGTTAGCTCTTACATATTCCAGTTTTCATCTAGAAAAGCTCAATAAGAGACAGTTAATGCTGACCATCTTTCAGATTTAAGCATGCATTGAAATGAGAACCTTGTTTCCTGCTGATAGATCTTACATATTTGAAGAGCAGACCATGGTAGAAGCTGGAAGTACAAAGTGGACATCTACCAAACTTACTCCAATTATTTTAAGGCAGCCTTCACCAACAGTATTATATAGAAAAATAAAACATGTGGGGCAAGTGCTAAAAACCACACAGGACACCAAGCATATACTGGAAGTATTTCAGGAGAAGCAGTGCATATGATCTTGTTGGCCATGGAGAGGTCACGATGCTGTTGCTTGGGAAGGGAACCCAACAACAAGGGAAGAGAGCGCAGGGGACTTTCTCAGGACAGGAAATACCTGAGCAGAGCCTTAAAAGATGGGTTGGAAATTGTCAGGTAAAGCAAAAAGCTTCTGCACAGCAAAGGAAACAATTGACAAAATGAAAAAACAACCTATGGAATGGAAGAAAATATTTGCAAACCATATATACTGATAAAGCATTCATGTCCAATGTATATTGGAATGTGCTTCTAACTCAATGAAACAACAAAATATGATTTCTAAATGGGCAAAGAAAATGAATAGACATTTTCCCAAAAAAACATACACTTGACCAATAGATATATGAAAATGTGCTCAATAATCACATCACTAATTATCAGGGTAATGCAAATTAAAACCACAGTGAGATATTACCTCATGCTAGTTAGGATGGGTATTACCAAAAAAAGCAAATGAAAAGTGTCGGCAAGGATGTGAAGAAGAGAAAAACCTTTTACACTGTTGGTGGAAATGTAAATTAGCACAGTCATTATGGAAAACTGCATAGAGGTTCCTCAGGATTTAAAAATAGGACTGTCATATGATCCAGCAATTCCACTTCTGGGTATATATCCAAAGGAAATGAATCAGTATATCCAAGAGATATCTTCACTTCTTCCATGTTCATTGCTACATATAATAGCCAAGACATATAAGCAACCTAAATGTCCATTGACAGATGAATGGATAACAAAAATGTATATACCCACAATGGAATATTATTCAGTCTTCAGAAAGAAGGAAATCCTGCCATATGTGACAACATGGTTAAGCCTGGAAGACATTATGCTAAGTGAAGTAAGCCAGACACAGAAAGACAACTACTGTATGATACCACTTGTTTGAGGAATCTGAAATAGTCAAACGCATAGAAACAGAGAATAGAATGGTGGTGGTTAGGAGCTGGGGAGAGGAGGAAATGGAGAGCTAACAGGGTATAAAGTTTCAGTTATGCCAGATGAATAGGTCCTAGGGACTTGCTCTACAGCCCAGTGCCTATAGTTTATAATGTATACTTTAAAATTTGCTTGTGAATTAAAGTTCCTTATAGATGCTCAATATTAGACCTTTGTCAGATACAGTTTGCAGAAATTTTCTCCCATTCTGTAGGTTGTCCGTTCACTCTGTTGATAGTTTCCTTTGCTGTGCAGAAGCTATTTAGTTTAATTAGATCTCATTTGTCAATTTTTGCTTTTGTTGCCATTGCTTTCGGTGTCTTCATCATGAAATCTTTGCCCCAGAAATACCATTTGACCCAGCAATCCCATTACTGGGTAGAGACCCAAAGGAATATAAATCATTCTATTATAAAGACACGTGCACCTGTATGTTCATTGCAGCACTGTTCACAATAGCAAAAACATGGGAACAACCTAAATGCCCGTCAATGATAGACTGGATAAAGAAAACGTGGTATGTATATACCATGGAATACTATGCAGTCATAAAAAAGAATGAGAACATGTCCTTTCCAGGGGCATGAATGGAGCTGGAGGCCATTATCCTTAGTAAACTAACACAGGAACAGAAAACCAAACACCACATGTTCTCACTTGTAATTGGGAGCTAAATGAGAACACATGGACACAAGGAGGGGAAAGACAGACACTGGGGCCTATTGGAGGGTGGAGGGTGGGAAGAGGAAGAGGACCAGGAAAAATAATGCATACTAGGCTTAATACCTGGGTGATGAAATAATCTGCATAACAAGTTTACCTATATAACAAACCTGCACATGTGACCCTGAACTTAAAAATTAAATGTAAAAAAACGGCTAAGGGGTAGATTTTAAGTGTTCTCATGACACACAAAAAATAAGACATGATGATAGGAGAAACCTTTTTGACATGATGTTTATGGCACAGATTGTGGTGATGGTTTCATGGACGTATACTTATGTCCTAACTCACCAAGTTGTACACATTACATATGTACAGCTTTTTTATGTCAATATCTTAATAAAGTTTATTTTTTAAAATATGAAAAGCAGAAAAAATGATTTCTGTGTATAAGCCTTTTGTTTATCTAATTTAATTCTCACCAAAAACCCCTATGACTAGATAATATTATTACTTTCATTTTACATAGTAGGAACAAGGCTGAGAGGTCAAGGCATTTGCCTGAGTTCAGCCACCTAAGGACTGTTGAAACCAGGATTCAACACGGTCTGCGCCTTCAGAGTCCAGGCACGCCAGGCGGTCCACCAGACCATGTTCTGTCTACGCAGTGACTCAGCTTGAGAGATGGCAGGTACATTAGGAAGCTGCAAGTCATGGTGGCAGAAGCAGGGGTGGGGTGGAGCTCATAAAGGATGCTACTGCAGGCAGGTGGAGGCCAGGCTAACTTGAACTGAGTCCTATATCACAGCCGCTGGTCTCCAGGAAACCCTCCCAGGTCAGAGCAACCTACACTCACTTCTCTACCTACCACTCTACCCACTGTGCATACCAGGTACAGGTGAGCTTTAGAGGTGGCCAAATAAATACAATTTAGTGCTTTACCGAATACTGTCTTGTGTCAGTTTCTCACTATTCTATGTGTGTTCATTTGGTCTCTTAAGCATATTTTAAGATTCTTTAAGGTGGAGACTTATGTTACTATAGATTTCTTAATAACCACCCCCACCTTGGTGCTGAGCCTACAGAAAATGTTCAGAAAAACATATATTGATGGAGGGTTGTCAATAAATGGCTTTTGGAATAGATTCTATTTATTTTTCTAAAATTGCAAGTGTTTAAAAACTGAACTTGAGCTTGAACTTGCTTTTATTTTCCTTTTGACGCTCACCAGGTTCGTGCTGTCCTTCCAGCTTTGCTCTGTGGTTGGTTTGTGCCTGGCGCTTCCGTGTGAGCTGCTTGACCTTGCCTTATGGTTACACTTCCCAGCTCCTTTCCTGCTACATCTAACAGGCTCATTTTCTTCCAGACATTCAAGGTTGAGTGGGTGCAGGTGGGCAGACAGGTTAAGGAATTTGCTTGAGTTCAGCCACCTAAGGGTTGATGGTTCATTGGCCATTTCTTTAATGGTTCGTTGGCCGTTTACATTGGTGTATTGCTTGATTTCAATCACAATTGATTAATCTTCACTGGCTTTGGTAAATGTGGCCAGATCTACCTGGACTAGAACTTGGAGCTGTGTTAACCACATGTGGCTGTTTGCATTGACCTGAGTTAAAATTAAATAAAATTGAAAATTCACTTCCTCGGTCACACTAGTCACATTTCAAGTACTTACTAGCCACATGTGACTAGTAGCTACTCCACTGGACAGCATAGATTTGGAATCTTTCCATCATTATAGGATGACTTGGGCTGAGAATATGGAATAAATTAACAAATTATAGGGCAAAACTGGCAGTATAAAATAAAATTTTGATGAAGTACTCTTATTTGGCTTATTTATTCCTCATAATATTAGCAGAATTCCCAAGGATGAAATTACATTGTAGAACTTATTATATCACCATTTGTTTAAGTATCTGTGACTTCTAACAAATCTGTATGCTCTTCCAGCATAGGGAACATTTTATCTTTCTGTCTCTGACTTGGAGTTGTGTCTGGCATAGAAGGAGCTCAAAAATACTTGGAGAATAAATATATAAGTGCTTAGAAACCTCATTTAATTTTCTTTATTGCAAACTATAGCTGTTAGTCTCACATATTGTCTTCGGAGATCTACCAGTTTTTTGTTTTTTGTTTTTTGTTTTTTACCTATTCTTACTATTCTTAATGTATTTTTGAGAAAATGAAAGAAAAGCATTCAAGAATTACATACAAATCTGTTTAAATGAAAATATGAGAAACCTATGGTAAAGACATAGAAGGAAGAGCCGCCTAGGAGGCCCGTGTGGGATAAGCAGAGCCATGACTCTGGGGCGACGTGACACTCATTTGGTTTCCTTGTGGAGCTGGCAGGAGACAGCCTGGGGCATCATGACTTGATGGCCACAGGTGTCCTTTCCCTCCTAAGGAAGGCAGTACAGACACGGAAAGCTGGCTTCCTGTCCCTTTCCTGTCCCTGGAGGGGCCCTCTGCCAGAAACCTGGGATGCTTATCTGGGCTCTGCAGATCTTTGGAATGAGGTCAGCCAGGAAGTTGAATCCCTTTGATGCAATTATCTCTGCATCCTTGGCCTTTTGTTCTCATGGAGAGTGACCAGTGACCCTTGTGCTTCTTACGTGGTTAGGACAGCTGTTGTGAGGTGGGTGCCAGATGCACATCCCTGGGTCGGTGGACACGTCCTTCCCAGCTGTCAGGATGGGTCCAATGGATGTAGGTGCCTCCCTGCTCCCGCCATAACACTGTTGTGAACCTGCAAAGGAGATGAGAGGACAAAGGAGAACGTGATCAATGGTGGGTGATCTTATACCCATATGTATATACACGTGTTCATCTTGACAAAGCCCAGCAGTTTTGTTCTTTAATTCATCTCAGTTGACAACCAGTTATACCAGTTCAAGGACGCATTCTTTCCCGAATGAGCAGTGGTGGGTGACTCTTTGGAATAGCACAGTCCTAAGTCTATCTTTTCACATCTTTCAGTATACTCTTCCTAAATGTATGTGTATCCTTAGCAATCTTTCCTTCCCAATAGAAGTTCTCTGTGGCAGGATATCCACAATTTGGGGCCTCTTTCTTACATAGGTCTCTTCATCTTAAAACTGGTTTGGCCTAACCTGTCTTTGTGCTTTTGTGAGCAGGAAAATCATCTCTCCCTGGGGTTACAATGAGTCATTATGTGAAGGGGGTGGAAGAGCTTGAAATAGTAAGCAGAGGGGTTGGGGGAGGGGGTGGTCCTGTGGCTGTTGCAGAACTCTGGTCAAATTGCCAGGTGACTTGTGAAGTTTGCTTTTTGATTTTGGAGTTTGTTATTTTTTGGTAAAATAACTCATTTAGGTTCTGTTGGATTCTGGGATTCTCTGTCTTCTCATTTTTCCTCCCTGTGTTTTTCTACTTTTCATTTTCCAGTTGATTACTGAAATATCCTATGAGCAGTCAGGTGGCATTTGCTGGCAGGAACAGCAGAGCTGAAGGGCTTAGCATTTTTCTACCTGAGGTTGAGCTCATGAAGCAACTGGCAGTTCTTTGCTGTCAGGGAGTGATGAGAGCATTTCTCTAGGAAGAGACAAGCCTGCTATTGTGTATGCGTGTGCTTTAATATTGCTCATCTGTGTAATCCATAGTGGGTCATGGGTCATGGTACATGTTTGCTGTTTTTTGGCTACCTAGTGTCTGCTCTCCTTTTTTCTGGGTAGTAATTTCTCAATTTTCATTCAGGTATTGTATTAGTCAAGGTCTAGGAAGGAAACAGATGGCACAATCAGATAGTTTAATGAAGGGACTCATTACAGAAATATGGGTAGAAGGAAGACTGTACACTTATTCAGGCTGCTATCACAAAACATAAACTGGGTAGCCTGTAAACAACGGATTTTTTTTTTTCCTTAAAGACAGAGTCTCTGTCGCCCAGGCTGGAGTACAGTGGTATGATCTCAGCTCACTGCAGTCTCTGCCTCCAGGGCTCAAGCGATCCTCCTACCTTAGCCTCCCAAGTAGCTGGGACTACAAGTGTATGCCACCACACCTGGCTAACTTTTTAAATTAATTTTATTTTTGGTAGATATAGGGTCTCTCTGTGTTGCCAAGGCTGGTCTCAAACTCATGGCCTCAAACAATCTTCCCACCTCAGCCTCCCAAAGCACTGGGATTAGAGGCACGAGCTATCATATCCAGCACAGAAATTTATTTCTCACAGTTCTGGAGGCTTGGAAGTTCAAGATCAAGGCACCAGCAGATTTGGTGTCTGGTGAGGATCTACTTCCTTGTAGACAACCATCTTCTCACTCTAACCTTACATGGTAGAAGGGGGGAAGTGTCTCTCTAGAGTCTCTTTTATAAGGACACCAATCCTATTGATGAAGGTTCTACTCCAAGATCTAATCACCTCCCAAAGGCTCCCTCTCCTAATATCATCATCTTGGAGGTTAAGATTTCAATATACAAATTTTGGAGAGGCACAAACATCCAGACCATAGCAAGGACCAGCAAGGAACGCTGGAGCAGCTCGGGACTGGCAAGAGCAGGGAGCTGTTACCACCTCTGGGCCAGATGGGGTAAGGGAGAGAGTGATGTTACCAGAGCCTGCAAAGAGCTAGAGCTGGAAGGGTGGCCCAAATGAGTTGTCCCTCTAGAGGAACATAGTCACTGTCAGAATCACAGCAAGGCAAGAAGCCAGCTGGGGAAATAGTTGTCCTGATCCAGTTCTTTCTCCACTCTCTGATCTTCTGTTGGTGTTCCTAAGATCAAATCCAACTAGAAGCCAGAAAGCAAAATCTGGAATTTTGCATCCTGAAGAGTTAGCCTCTTAGGGCAGAGAGTGGAGCAAAGGTGAAGGTCAATCAGAGCACAGGTATCATGCCTCTTCTACCAGCCTATGTGCTCCAGGAGAAGAGATCCCACTCCGTAAACATAGTCCTCAGTTCTGATTAGCTGATCTTCAATCAACATACTCCATCCCCTGGCCACAGAGCTTGGTTTAGAACACACAGCTCAATTCAGATCTATGCATTAAGAGAAATTCTTTCCAGAGACTATTGGAAAAGAAAGTATTTCACTTCTGAGAGAGCTATTAGGAGAGAGATTTTTTTCCCACTTCCTGCGGGACATAATTGATGAAACAAGCAGTCCCTAAGGCTGTTTCCAGTCATTTTGCAAACATGAAGAGAGTCAGCCCTAGGATGAAGCAGGTGCCATGGAAGAGAAGAGGAGAAGAAGCTTTATCTTCAGTGTTGTCATTGGGTCACCAAAGCTTCCTCTATCACTGTAGTTTTTTATTACTGCGCCAATACTGTCTTTGTATTACATATGTCAATTTGAGTTTGCATTTCTGTTACTTGTAGCCAAAAACATCTTAACAGAGCCACTAGGATTTAGCCTGGAACCAGGAAACATTTTCCCATTCATTGCACCTCCAAAGACAGAGAACCATAGGATGAGACCAGCTATCCTTTGATAGGAATAATTGTGATGTCAGTGATAGAGAGACTAAGAGTAGGGTCAAGTCCCAAATGCCTTGTGGGAGGGAGAAGCTGGAATCATAAAGCCAAGGGTTCCATGTCTGCTGTAGACTAGACTGGGGAAAATGCAGGTCAAGAGCAAATGAGGAAGACCCAAGTCATGGTGAGAAATGTGTCTGTCTGACGGGCTTAGAAGGCCTGAGGCAGGTTGGACAGTCAGTTTTTAATGAGGTAATCACATTCTTTAAGCAGCAGGAAACAGCTTTCTTCACGTTCCTTGAGAAAATGTGGCTGTTGAGGTAAAATCACGGGCTATGTTCTCAGCATTAGCCATCATGACTAACGAAAACAAGCCTTTGGTTTCAGCCCATGGTTCCAGTCAGAATGAAGCCAGCTGCAGGGTGGAGCAAAAAAGATGAGGCACTCACTTTGCTGCAAGCATCTAATAATGTTGAAATCTGGGAGTTCAACAAACAGTTCAAGGTCCAATGATACAAGATATTCTTTTTTTTTATTATACTTTAAGTTCTGGGGTATATGTGCAGAGCGTGCAGGTTTGCTACATAGGTATACACGTGCTATGGTGGTTTGCTGCATCTATCACACAGTCATCTACATTAGGTATTTCTCCTAATGCTATCCCTCCCCTACCTCCCACCCCCCTGCTATCCGTCCCCTAGCCTCCACCCCGCTACAGGCCTCAGTATATGATGTTCCCCTCCCTGTGTTCGTGTGTTCTCATTGCTCAACACCCACTTATGAGTGAGAACATGTGGTGTTTGGTTTTCTGTTATTGTGTCAGTTTGCTGAGAATGATGGTTTCCGTTTTCATCCGTGTCCCTGCAAAGGACATGAACTCATCCTTTTTATATGGCTGCATAGTATTCCATGGTGTATATACACCACATTTTCTTTATCCAGTCTATCATTGATGGGTATTTGGGTTGGTTCCAAGTCTTTGCCATTGTGAACAGTGCTGCAGTAAACATACGTGTGTCTTTATAATAGAATGATTTATAATCCTTTGGATATATACCCAGTAATGGGATTGCTGGGTCAGATGGTATTTCTATTTCTAGATCCTTGAGGAATTGCCACACTGTCTTCCACAATGGTTGAACTAATTTACACTCCCACCAACAGTGTAAAAGCGTTCCTATTTCTTCACATCCTCTCCAACATTTTTTGTCTCCTTATTTTTTAATGATCACCATTCTAACTGGCGTGAGATGGTA
>CAUYLG010033453.1:0-10723 GCA_963573385.1 Cacajao melanocephalus | reverse complement strand
ATTGGCATAAAAGAGGTTTTTAATACCCATTTTTAGACTGCATTCTAGCCTGGGCAATAGAACAAGAATCCCATTCTCTCTCCCTCTTTCTCTTCCTCTTTCTTTCTCTCTTACATTCTTTTTCTTTCTTTCTTTCACTCTCACTTTCTTTCAAAAAATAAATAAATAAATAAATAAATAAATAAAAATAATCTGTCGTATGACCCACATTTTAATCATTTCTAGAGCTCTTTCTGTAGATCTGAATTGCCTTCTAGTATAACTCTTGCCTGAGGGCTTTCTTTAACATCTTCATAGTATGGTATGTTGGCAATGAATTTTTTGTTTCTGTGTTTCTGAAAAATTCTTCTTCTTACCTTCATTTTCAGAAGATACTTTCACTTTGAAGAGAATTCCATGTAGACAGTTTTTTTCTGTCAGTGCTTTAATGATGTCATTCAGTTTTCTTCTGTGCTGCATTTTTTCTGTTGAGCAATGTGTTGTCGTTCTTAGCTTTGTTCTGCATGCTTCTTTTTTCTATGGCTGCTTTCAAAATTTTCACTGTATCTTTGGTTTTTAGTAGTTTTACTGTGATGTGCCTAACCACTTCTACCCCTTACCCCCTACTTGGAGTTTTCTGAGGTTCTTTGAACTGTGGTTTGCTGTTTTTAATTAATTTTGGAAAATTTGTGGCTATTATTTCTCCAAACTTTTTTCTGCTTCCTTTTCTTTCTCTCCTACTTTTGGGATTCCAAATATATGTTATACTGTTTGCTATCATCCTATAGCTCTTATATGCTTTTTTTCTTGTTATTGTTTTGGATCATTTCTACTCACCTATTTTCAAGTTTGTAAATCATTTCCTCTGCTTTGTTCAGTTTGCTGTTAAACCTGATGGAGGGATTCTTCCTTTTTGTAATTATGCTTTTTATTTTCAGCCTTTTCATTTGACTCATTTTTAAGAAAAAGTTTCCATCTGTCTTTTAAAATTATCTATCATTCGTGTTGTCTACCTTTTTCTCTAGATTAAAAACTTTATTAATTGTAGTTATTTTAAGTCCCTATCTGATAATTTTAACATCTGCATCACATCTGTTTCTGGTAATGTTGACTACTTTATCTTTTGACCAAGAGTCTTCATTTTTTTCTTGCTTTTTGTTTGATAATTTTTGATTCAATGCCAGATAATGCATATAAAAGAACGGTAGAGACTGAGGTAAATAGTATTTATACTTGGAAATTTCTGTTGGGATGTTAGTGTGGGTAGTTGAGCCAATACAGTCAGTAATTGAGCTAGGTTTGAGTTTTGTTGTATATTATCTTCAAATTCCTCCAGTGGTGGCTTTCTGCCACCTTTGCTTAGTGGTGAGCCTGGAGAGAGGAAGGGTTTTCCTCAAGTTTCCATTTCTTCCTCAGCTTTCAGCTGGTCCCATGTGCTTACTCTAGAGAATGGGTCTCTCTCAATGCTGTTGCCCCTCTTTGAGGGCTAGACTGCTGTTGCTTATTACTCAGTGTGATGCCTCTTTGAGGGCTAGACTGCTGTTGCTTATTACTCAGTGTGACGCCTCTTTGAGGGCTAGACTGCTGTTGCTTATTACTCGGTGTGGCAGAGTATCTCAGTCTTAGGTAGGCCCTGTGTATCTGGGTTCCAGGTATGAGACTTTTTCTGTCTCATATTAGTTGGGACTCTTGTGTAGGAGAGCATTTCCTGTCCCTCCTCCAGGGGCAGCAGAACTCTGTATCTGTGCAAGATCCTGTAACTGAAAAGGTTTTCTACCCTTTCACCCAGAGGTGACGTATTTTGCTTCTATCTCTCCTTTAGTGAAAGTGTACCTTTTTTGGAGACTGTTCCTCCTTAATGGCTTATGACCCTTTTTTTATGAGAGAAGGGCCTGGGAAGTAGGCAAGATTTCATGCCTGCGCACAGTGTAGGGAGCTCTCTTTGATCTTGTGCTTGGTCTTAATCTCTCTTGTGAGCACCATGGAAAAATGCTGATGAGTGAGTGCAGTCTTTCCTTGTGTCTGGGGCTCACGGGAATTCTAAATTTTCTTGTTAGCCCATATCCAACATTAAAAAATTTGTTAAAATTTTAGCCCTTTTCTTGGTATTCACTGTTTTGATGGCTGCCTCTTCAACCTGTCCTCTGCTAAAGAAGAAATGCTTTGTGTGTTCTATCTATTCTTGGAGGGGACTAGCCATGCTTTGAAATTAAGTTCACTGTTTGCCTTGCAACCTCAGCTCTCTGATGGGTTGGAGAAAAGTTATGATTTTGTAGATTATCTGGCTTTTTCTTTCTAGTGTAGGAGTGACACTCATTTGTAGTTTTCTGCATCCTGAGACGTAATGGAATTCCTAGATGACATTTTAAGTGACATTGGTCATTTGCAGTGTGTCCAGGGTGATCAGGATTCTAGCAAATCCTTCCAAATGAGAAGCAATGAAAAGAACAAAGAATATTTAGACTGCAGAAGAGAAACAGTGTTGGAGAGAGGAACGTGGCATATAATAGCCCCTGTACATAGCTGTGAGATTGGTGTGATGAGGCAGGTATAGACTCTTACTTGACATTTCTAATGGCATTAATCAATCAACCCATCAGTTATTTAGCTCCTCCTCTGCTAGTTACTAGGAATGCAAAGACAAATGAGTTCCTATTACTATTCTTAGGAGCTCCCAATCTAGAATTATGAATTACAGCTAATGATGGTAATCATAAGGTGGCAGCCTTCAGTTTAATATAAGGAACAACTTGCCAATGTTTAAGGACATTGAAAATGGGATGGACCATGTGGAAAGGATATGAGCTTTTAGAGTTGTAGTGATCAAAATTCCAAACCTGGCTGCACCATTTTCTAGAAGAGAGAACATAGGCAAGTTAACATCTTTCTTTGAGGCCAAGTTTCCTCATCTATAAAATGAGGATGATAATAACTTCCTTAAGGGATGGCTGAGTAGTGATAAGAAATGAAGTATGTAATGTGTCCAGGTCATTGACTTTTCTTTTTATATTTCCTAAAAGTTGTATACTCTTTCAGTAGAGGTATTTAAGCAGAATACCAGCCAGGGTGGAGGGGATTCTTATTCGCCTCCGTAGGAGATGGGACGGGATGATCTATTGATCCTTTTTAGTTAGTCCTGAGGGGCTGGGATTTAGGTTAGTCCTGAGGGGCTGGGATATCTGATGAGGAGGAACAGTCTCTGATTCTGATGGGGAGGAGTTTGGTGGGCTCTGGGCTATCTGCTCTCTATGGCCCTATGAGAGAGTTCTAGAGAAAACTATGGAGCAACTACACTTTCCTTACATGATTCCTAAGGGAGAAGATGGAGGCAGCTACCAGAAGGGGAGCTGACTCTTGGAAGAAGGGAAAGACTTAGGGTGAATTTCTCATTTTCTGCAGGTTTTATCATGAGTATAGCCTTCAGCCTGTGCTATGTGAGAAGACAGAAAATGCGATAGAAAGTATGCATCTTGGTTGGCTTGAATAACCAGAGTCTAGAGTTCAGGATAATCTTAGCTGCTGGAAGGAGTAGGGTCTCTGAAAGGAGTGAGCCAGAGAGTGGAGCCCCAAATTCCGTGTATAAAATCTACCCAAATCTAAGCTGGACTCTGAACTTCATGTGTGGGGCAGATTCCACAGGGGCTGGATAAGGCTGAAACAATTGAACTGAAATTTGAACTGCTGCCTACCTTAGGGGAGACAGTGTTTTGCAGTTTGATTTCAATGAAGTTAACTGTGTACTTTAAAAAAGTGACTTCAAAGAAAATTAGCAGACACTGTAGTTTCTACAACATATCATTCAAGAGATCCAGGATGCAACCTAAAATTACTTACTGCATGATGAAACACAATCAACAGAGATCAATTGCAAGAATATCTGGATGATGAAACAGCAAGCAATGATTTGATGAAAGTAACTGCTATAAGTGTGCCCAAGGACATAAAGGGAAATACGCTCATTGTATAGAGAAGGATTGGAAATCTCAGCAGAGAAATGGCAAACAATCCAGGACTGAAAATTATAATATCCAACAAAAAATTCACTGGATGAGCTTAATGGTAGAATGGAAATGATAGAGGAAGAGTCAGAGAAATTAAAGATCAATAGACATTATCCAGTCTTGAAAAAATTGTGAACAGGGATGCAGGGATCAGTGGAATAATATCAGAAGCTCTAATACATGTTCTCATATAAAGGCAAACATATCAGTCCTAGAAGGAGAAGTGAGAGAATGGGGGGGAAGTGAAAAAATAATGGCTGAAAATATCCCAGATTTGGTGAATGATATAAATGTATAGACTCAAGAAGCTCAATCATTAAGCAGGATTAATTTAATGAAAACCACACCCAGGCGCATCTTGGTTAAACTTCCAAGAAGAAAAAAAATTCAAGATTGAAAACAACCAGAGAAAAAGTTGCACATTGTGCAACAACTTGAATTACCTTAATGTCTCATCAGAAACTGCGAAGACAGCGGGACAACATCTTTCAAGGACATACAGAAAGAAAAAACCAGAAAACTCTCTATAAATCCAGAATTTGGTATCCAGAAGTATCCTTCAAGCATAAAGGTGAAATAAAGACATTTTCATGTAAAAGAAAACTAAGATGATTAATCACCAGCACATCTGCATGCCAGAACAGATAAAGGAGGTTCTTCAGGATGAAGAATGGACACTTGTCCTCGGCAAGCAATGAAGAGCAATGTGATGTGAGTAAACAACAACAAAAAGACTATTCTTTCCCTCTGATTTAAAAAAAATCTATATGGCCATTTATCCCCTGAACTCTGGCATTGTATTTTGGTGTTTACGATATATGCATATGTAGTATATATGACACCTGAAGCATAAAGGCTGAGGTGTGGGGTAACAGACCCATATGGTTGCATGATTTTTTTTTTTTCATTTTATGTGAAGTGGTACAATGTTAGCTTTAGGCAATTGCAACAAATTAATAATGTATATTGTAATACTAGAGTGGTTCCTAAAAACCAGGGCAAGACATATTGCTAAAAAGCCTATAGATAAATAAAAATAATAATTTGAAAAAACCCAGTTACTTCAAAGAAGGCAGAAAAGTAGGAACAAGGGAATAAAAATGATCAGAAACAAACAGAAAACAAAAGCAAAATGGTGCCGGGTGCAGTGGCTCATGCCTGTAATCCCAGCACTTTCGGAAGTTGAGGAGGATGGATCACCTGAGGTCAAGAGTTCGAGACCAGCCTGGACAAGATGTTGTAACACTGTCTCTACTGAAAATACAAAAATTAGTTGGCTGTGGTGGCAGGCGCCTGTAATCCCACTTACTTAGGAGGCTGAGGCAAGATAATTGCTTGAACCCTGAGGCAGAGGTACCAGTGAGCTGAGATCATGCCACTGCGGTCCAGCCTGAGACTCTGTCTCAAAAAAATAAAAATAAATAAAATGGTAGACTTAAAACTGTATCAATACTTACATTAAGTATTAATAGACTAAACACCCAACTGAAACGGGATCAACAAAGCCTGACTTTTCACTTCTGAGGGAGGCTAAAATGGCTGTGTAAGTGCTTTGGGATTTTAGGAGGCAGCCTGGCTATGACAACCTATGTTCTAGCCCTGCAAGATTGATACTAGTGGGCAAGATAAAGGGAAATGACTTGCTTAGTGCAGATGTGAGGCATGGCTTCTGGTTTGTCCAGGTCTGCTGGCCCTGGTCCAACTCTACACAGTTTCAGTGAGAGCTACAACAGGCTCTTCTTCGATACTGAGAATCAGCTAGAGCTGGGATTGAGGCGAGTAGCCAGATACCTACATGTCTTTTCTCCTGCTTTGCCTGGCTGCATCTTGTCCACCTTTTAAACAAGTTGCTCCTGTTTTCACTAAGCTCTTCTTTTCCCCTTCTTTTAAAGCCAGATAATGTGTAGAGCTGTGTGTTGATTTGTTAAGTCCAACTGTCTTCTATCTGGGTCCTCAAGAGGTTTCAAGGATCAAGGTGTTTTGATGTGTCCTTTCAGATTGATATGCAGGAGGCCTGGCATGAGTGACTTTATTAAGTTGCGTCTAAATCCTCCAAGACACCCCTTGGCATAGAGGATGTAGCCAGAGAAATGTTTCGTATTTCTCTGATGAGGGAAAGCATAGGTACTGCACTGCTTCATTGGACAAACAACACTCATGCCCCCTTACCCTCTTCCAGAGAATTGGGAAACATATACAACTTAGAAAAAAAAGTAAATTAGGTGATTGTCAGTGGTATGATTTGTTTTTTTGGTCCTTGTCTTTGTGTGTATGTGTGTGTGTGAGAGACGGAGTCTCACTCTGTTGCCCAAGCTGGAGTGCAGTGGTGTGATCTTGGCTCACTGCAACCTCTGCCTGCCGGGTTCAAGCAATTCTCCTGCCTCAGCCTCCTGAGTAGCTGGGATTACATGGGATTACAGGTGGGTGTCACCACACCCAGCTATTTTTTTTTTTTAAGTAGAGATGGGGTTCACCACATTGGCCAGGCTGGTCTCAAGCTCCTGACTTTGTGATCTTCCCGCCTTGGCCTCCCAAAGTGCTGGGATTGTAGGCATGAGCCACCGTGCCCAGCCTGGTCCTTGTCTTCCTTGCCTGATTTGCCTGATCTCTGTTAAAAACTTTTAAAAGCACCTCCCTGAAAATTAGTCTAACTAAGGCAGTTTGGGGATTAAGTGTGACCCACAGGGTGCCGGCACAGTTGGAGAAGAATGCTATTTCCAAGCACTTTGCCAGGAGAGCAAAACTCTATGTGTTTCAATTAAAATTGCGCTGGATAACATAAAATTATTCCTCAGTGTGTTACTTGACTTGAATCCTATATAAGGGTCTCCATTCAGTCATTGATAGCACTGTTATCAATCATGTGACTTCTGTCTTATAACCTTTTTGAAATGAGGTGGAGTATAACTTAAAAATAAATGTGGGTTGTCTTGGTAAAGTCTGCTTCTCTGGGTCTTGTCAATAAAATGAGTTAATTGGACTCCCCTGGAGAGTTTGGGTTCATATGACCATGGCATGGGGTGAGGCCTAGATATCTATATTTTTCACAAGATTCAAAGGTAGTCTTTGTGCTGATCTGTAAGAGATTCTCCAGATTGTAACATTCTACGATTCCAGAATTTTACATAAAGTTCAAGAAAAATTAATTTTGCATATAAAATTTCCCTTTTAAACTGGTTGGTCCATTAAGGATCATGTGGTCTTTTTATTTTAATATCCCTTGGGTCCTCTCTCTGGCAACCTCTCTTTCAAAAATTCATTTGATCATTTTGATTGACTGATCCGGGGAATGGAAATAGTCCACAAAGATTTTCTACTCAAATCTAGAAGCAAAAAGCTCTCGTACCACCCAGATAGGGAGATTCTCTATGCTGTCCTGACTTAGAACTGTCATATGATGTTGGCAGACTGGAGATTCTTTGTGGGTTTAGGGGAATGGTTTTGTTTCCTAGGTTGCATTGAGTTGCCATGAAAGTTTCTTGAAGAATAGAGTTTTCATTTAAAAGCACCAAGGCAGTTATCAGAACAGGGGCTGAATGGTGCATTCTTTCACTGGGGGATTACCTGGGCAGCTTGGCAGCCATTTGTAGAGGGTGCTTACCTGAGATTGTTGCTCTCGACCTCTTAACTGGGTGCCAGTTTGACTGCATCAGTGAGAGTGTGTTGGTTTATCCTTTGCTTAACTTGTTCTTTTTGGCACAGCTGAGGGCATTTCCAAAGATAAAATCTGTCAACAGAGGCTAAGTCCTAATCGAACAGGTGTGGATGACTTGGAAGTGCTGAAGTATGAGAGAGAACTACATTGTGGAAGCAGTCCTCTAGTCAGGAAGGTTCTTCTAGAGGGAATGGGGCTGACTAATGGGGTATTTTACTAGCCAATAAATAAGGTCATGGAAAAGTTGTTAATTTTTTGCTGGTCAACCTCATTGTGAAACTCTGTACTTCCTACTTCTCTTTAAACTCTAAATTATTGGGGTCACATATGATTAAAGGACAGAGGAGGCTGGTTACAATGACTCACGCCTGTAATCCCAGCACTTTGGGAGGCCAGGGCAGATGGATGGCTTGAGCCCAGGAGTTTAAGATCAGCCTAGGCAACATAGCAAGACCCTGTCTCTACAAAAAATTAAAAAATTAGCTGGGTGTAGTGGTATGTCTTTGTGGTCCCAGCTCCTTGGGAGGCTGAGGTGGAAGGACTGCTTGGGCCTGCAAGGTCAAGGCTGCAGTGAACTAAGATCATGTCACTGCACTCCAGCCTGGGTGACAAAGTGAGAGCCTGTAAGGAACTGAAATCAAATATTGCATTTCTTAACACACTTATCAAAGTTCTTAGGGTAAGCGTTTAGGATGGAAGGCTTCTTTAAAAAACAGCAGTATCAATGCTTTCTTCTGATTCTTGATGTCCATAGCACTCATAGTTTATATTATCTATCCCATTGCTCATTCCTTCTCCTCTTCTCCTCTACCAAACTTCCTGAAAGAGTTATGCCCACTTGTGTTCTTCACATGCTCACCTCCCATTCACTCCTCACTCTTGGTCCTCTAAGTGTAATCTGTGGATCAGCAGCATGGGGGTATCTTGTGGGAACTTATTAGAAATGCTGAATCGTGGGCCCTACCCCAGACCTACTGAGTCAGAATCCTCATTTTAACAAGATTCCCAAGTGATTAATGGCACACGAAAGTCTAAGAAGTACTGCTAAGGGTAGAATACTTTCTTGAAGGCCTCAGATGGCTTTCTTTTTTTTTTTCTTCCTTTTTTTTTATTGTACTTTGGGCTCTGGGGTACATGTGCACATCCTGCATCCTGCAGGATTGTTGCATAGGTACATACATGCCATGGTGGTTTGCTGTCTCCATCCCTCCTGTCGCCTACATCAGGCATTTGTCCCAGTGTTATCCCTCCCCAACCTTCCCACCCCCCACTGTCCCTCCCTCACCTCCCCTCCACCCCCACCATGTACTCCAGTGAGTGTTGTTCTCTTCCCTGTGCCCAAGTGTTCTCATTGTTCATCACCCGCCTATGTGTGAAAACATGCGGTATCTGGTTTTCTGTTCTTGTGTTAGTTTGCTGAGAATGAGGGTTTCTAGATTCATCCATGTCTCTACAAAGGAAACAAACTCGTCGTTTTTTATCTGCATAGTATTCCATGGTGTATATGTGCCACATTTTCTTTGTCCAGTCTATCATTGATGGGCATTCGGGTTGGTTCCATGTCTTTGCTATTGTAAACAGTGCCATAGTGAACATACGTGTGCATGTGTCTTTATAATAGAATGATTTATAATCCTTTGGGTATATACCCAGTAATGAGATTGCTGGGTCAAATGGAATTTCTATTTCTAGATCTTTGAAGAATCACCACACCATCTTCCATAATGGTTGAACTAATTTACACTCCCGCCAGCAGTGTGAAAAGTGTTCCTGTTTCTCCACATCCTCTCCAGCATCCGTTGTCTCCAGATTTTTTAATGATCTCCATTCTAACTGGCATGAGATGGTATCTTAATGTGGTTTTGATTTGCATTTCTGTAATGACTAGTGATGATGAGCATTTTTTCATATGTTTGTAGGTCGCATATTTGTCTTCTTTTGAAAAGTGCCTGTTCATCTTCTTCACCCACTTTTGAATGGTTTGGTTTTTTTCTTGTAAATCTGCTTTAGTTATTTGTAGATTCTGGATATTAGCCCTTTGTCAGATGGGTAGATTACAAAAATTTTTTCCCATTCTGTTTGTTGCTGGTTCACGCTAATGATTGTTTCTTTTTTGCAGAAGCTCTTAAGTTTAATTAGGTCCCATTTGTCTATTTTGGCTTTTGTTGCCATTGCTTTTGTGTTTGTCTTGAAGTCCTTGCCTATGCCTATGTCCTGAATGGTGTTGCCTAGGTTTTCTTCTAGGGTTTTTATGGTGTTAGTTCTTATGTTTAAATCTTTAATCCATTTGGAGTTAATTTTTGTATAAGGTGTTAGGAAGGGGTCCAGTTTCGGCTTCCTGCATATGGCTGGCCAGTTTTCCCAACACCATTTTTTAAACAGGGAATCCTTTCTCCATTACTTGTTTTTGTCCAGTTTGACAAAGATCAGATGGTTGTAGATGTGTTGAGTTACTTCTGAGGCCTCTGTTCCATTCCATTGGTCTATATCTCTGTTTTGGTACCAGTACCATGCTGTTTTGATTACCGTAGCCTTGTAGTATAGTGTGAAGTCAGGTAGTGTGATGCCTCCAGCTTTGTTCGTTTTGCTTAGGATTGTCTTGGCTATGTGGGCTCTCTTTTGGTTCCATATGAAGTTTAAAGTGTTTTTTTCCAGTTCTGTGAAGAAGGTCAATGGTAGCTTGATGGGGATAGCATTGAATCTATAAATTACTTTGGGCAGTATGGCCATTTTCACAATTAGATTCTTCCTAACCATGAGCATGGAATGTTTTTCCATCTGTTTGTGTCCTCTCTTATTTCCTTGATCAGTGGTTTGTAGTTCTCCTTGACGAGGTCTTTTACATCCTTTGTTAGCTGTATTCCTGGGTATTTTATGCTCTTTGTAACAATTATGAATGGGAGTTTGCTCATGATTTGGCTCTCTGTTTGTTGTTGGTGGTGTATAGGAATGCTTGTGGTTTCTGCACATTGATTTTGTATCCTGAGACTTTGCTGAAGTTGCTTATCGGCTTAAGGTTTTGGACTGAGACGATGGGGTCTTCTAAATATATGATCATGTTGTCTGCAAATAGGGACAAGTTGACTTC
>CAUYLG010033452.1:0-43870 GCA_963573385.1 Cacajao melanocephalus | reverse complement strand
ATCCCCTGTAGGAGGAGAGGCATTCTGATTTCGGGTGTTCTCAGCCTTTTTGCACTGTTTTCTTCCCATTTTTGTGGATTTATCCACCTGTCATCTTTGTAATTGCCGACTTTCAGATTGGGTCTGAGTGGACGTCCGGCTTGTTGGTGATGAAGTTTTTTCTGTTTCTTAGTTTTCCTTTGGCGGACGCCCCTTCCCCACAGAGCTGGACCTTCCCGGTTCGGCTGTGCTTGCTGTGAAACTCTCAGTCCTCAGCGCTTCCAGTTGCTGTTCTCCTTGTGGGGATGGGACCAGCCGAGCCTGACTCAAAGGGCACCCCGTCCCGTATACTCCACACCGAGAAGCGCCGCCGGGGACGCTTGCAAAACAGCCGCGCCGGCCAAAAAAGTCGCGCTGGGAATCTCCCGGTCTGTGGGCAACAAAAATTCTTCTGAAAGTGCGGCGTCCACTCGCTCTCTGCGCTTTCACTGGGAGCTACAATCCTGAGCTGTTGTTAATTGGCCATCTTGGCTGTCTCTCTGCATGTTCTGAGTCTTGCTCTTTCACCCAGGGTGGAGTGAAGTGGCGAGATCTCAGCTCACTGCAACCTCTGCCCCTGCCCCCCACCCGAGTTCAAGCGATTCTCATGCCTTAGCCTCCCAAGTAGCTGGGATTACAGGCGCCTGCCACCATGCACGGCTAATTTTTGTATTTTTGGTAGAGATGGGGTTTCACCATGTTGGCCAGGCTGGTCTCAAACTCCTCACCTCAAGTGATCTGCCTGCCTCAGCATCCCAAAGTGCTGGGATTACAGGCGTGAGCTACTGCACTCCACCGATAGTAAAAGATTTTTACCCTCACAGAGCTTATGTTTTTTGTCTAGGAAGATAGACAGTTTTCAGGTAAATAAAGATAATTGCAGATTATGATATATTTTCTGTGAAGAAAATACTTGTGGTGATGTGATGGAAGAGAGCAAGAGGGGGTACTTCAGATTGGGGTGGTCAGGGAAGACCTCTTTGTAGTGACGTACAAACTATTCCGTGAAGGGGAGGCAGAACCATCCTATCCTTGATGGGCAGGGAGTGATCTGGGCAGAGGGAACAGCGTATTCAAAGGCCTTTGGGAGAACTTGATTTGGTATGTTCAAGAATGAGCAGGGGCCAGATACGATGGCTCACTCCTGTAATCTCATCATTTTGGGAAGCTGAGGTGGGGGGATCACTTGAGTTTAGGAGTTTGAGACCAGCCTGGGCAACATAATGAGACCCCCATCTCTATTAAAAAAAGAAAAAAAAAGAATTAGTAGAGGCCAGATTTTGTAAGGTGCTCTGTAGACCTTGCATGGGATTATAGGAAGCCATTTATGGCAGGCAGCCAGTTGAACAAGGAAGCTAAATGATCTGATTTACATTTTGAAAAGATCACTCATGCTTCCTTGGGGAGAATGGATTGTGGGGTGCCAAGAGCAGAAGATGTTGCATTTTATTAAAAAAAAACTACAGGCTATTTGAGGGTTATGGAGGATAGTGGGCAGAAAGGAATTGAACTTCTTCAAGATAGTATTTCACTTTTTTTCTTGAGATGGAGTCTCGCCTTGTTACTGGGGCTGGAGTGCTGTGGCACAATCTTGGCTCACTACAGTCTCCACCTCCCAGGTTCAAGCGATTCTCCTGCTTCAACCTCCCAAGTAGCTGGGATTACAGGCGTCTGCCACCATACCCAGCTAAATTTTTATATTTTTAATAGAGATGGGATTTCACCGTGTTGGTCAGGCTGGTCTTGAACTCCTGACTTTGTGATTCGCCCACCTCGGCCTCCCAAAGTGCTGGGATTACAGGCGTGAGCCACCATGCCCGGCCCATGGTATTTCACTTTTAATTATGATATGATTACAATTAGGGCAAGAAAGTCAAAATTATGTTGCTCTTGAGTCTCTTAATCAGAATTAGGGAGTGACCTCTTGGTGTGACAAGGCTTTTAGTGTGAACCCATTCTGTCCACTTAAAAACTAGATGTATCTGGGCATGGCTTGTGCACCAATGGGGAAAGGAAACTAGTAAATTTTTTTTTAAAGGGGTGAACAAGGTTGGGTTTTTTTTTTCCGTTGTTTTTTTTTTTTGAGAT
Source organism: Cacajao melanocephalus (assembly GCA_963573385.1). Classification (NCBI taxonomy): domain Eukaryota; kingdom Metazoa; phylum Chordata; class Mammalia; order Primates; family Pitheciidae; genus Cacajao; species Cacajao melanocephalus. The sequence continues at coordinate 41,764 of CAUYLG010033452.1, read as the reverse complement.
GGAAAGGAGTCTCACTCTGTCGCCCAGTGTGGTGTGCAGTGGCGTGATCTCGGCTCACTGCAACCTCCACCTCCTGGGTTCAAGTGATTCTCCTGCCTCAGCCTCCTAAGCAGCTGGGATTATGGGCGCATGCCACCACAGCTGGCTAATTTTTTGTATTTTTAGTAGAGTCGGGGTTTCACTGGGTTAGCCAGGGTGGTCTTGATCTCCTGACCTTGTGATCTGCCTGCCTCAGCCTCCCAAAGTGCTGGGATTACAGGCATGAGCCACTGTCCCCAGCCGGGAGAACAAGGTATTTCATGGGAAAAAGTTTACCACAGGAGTAGTGTTTTAGGACCAGCACTGGTGGTGAAAAGGGGGAGGGCAATATCCTCTGGCCATTCTTTCCCAACTTTAGCCAACTACTTACTCCACATTCCTAATGTCAAAACCATGATGTGCAGGGGCTATAAAAAAACTAGAACTTTTTCGTAGAAACCTTTGTTAAGATATCAAGAGGGTAGACTTTCATGATGTGATATTTGTGGAACAGAGTTATAAAACAAAATGGTGAGTTAGGAGTAGTCTCACTCTAGCATAGAACACAGTAGGGCTTGGGTGTTTTGAAGGCTTCCAAGAATACAGACTGACTTGGGCATATTAAGGGTTCCAATGGTGGCCTCCTGAAATAGATTAAATAGCTAGCCCTCGGGGTCTTGTCATAATGATAACTACTGCTTTTAGGATAAAGAGGTACTAAATTATGTACTTTCAATAGTTATATTCACAGAATAAAATTCTACCTCTGGTCTCTTTTTACTTTTGTATCTCATCTGTTAAGAGAGATCGGAGTTTTGCTTGCTCAGTTCTGGACTACTCTTTTTTTTTTTTTTTTTTTTTTCTGAGACAGAGTTTTGCTCTTGTTATTCATGTTGGAGTGCAATGGCATGATCTTAGCTCACTGCAACTTCTGTCTCCTAGGTTCAAGCCATTCTCCTGCCTTAGCCTCCCAGGTAGCTGGGATTACAGGTGCACACCACCATGCTCAGCTAATTTTTTGTAGAGACAGTGTTTCACCATGTTGGCCAGGCTGGTCTTGAATTCCTGACCTCAGGTGATCCACCTGCCTTGGCCTCCCAAAGTGTTGGGGTTACGGGCATGAGCCACCGTGCCCAGCCTAGACTACTCTTCTGAATGAGCTGGAAAAAACAAAAAATAACAACAAAAAAACAGCTGAAGAATTTCAGAGAGTAAACTGGGTGACTAATTTATATTAGAAAGTGGTACACCAAGAACTGCTTATATGAAGAGGGAATTAATGTGGAGAGGACCAAAATGCAGGGTTTTTTAAAATTGTGAATTGACAGTGGGAATGGATATAGAGGGTTCAGGGTAGGGGCAGGGTTGTGAGAAACAGTGTGAGCCAAGGAAATTGGGAAAGATGGTATTAGGAGGTGCTATCGTGGATTTTGAATTGGAAGTAATATATTAAGGTTTAGAATTGCTTTTAACTTGCGTTTTTTTCTTTTTCCCGAGGTTAGACTTGTTTCTTATATGTGATCCATTCCAGCACTGGACTGATGGAGGCTGAGCATTTCTTCAGGTAATAATAGTTAACATTTATGGAGGACTTTCTATGTGCCGAGCAACAAATTAAGTGTTATACATCTATTTCATATAATCCTCACACAACCACATGGTGTTGGAAGTATTATTGTACTTACTGAGTAGATGAAGAAATTGAGATGTGGAGAGTGTATTGAGTGAGTTAAGAGCTGGGTGCAGTAGCTCACGCCTGTAATTGCAGCACTTTGGAAGGCTGAGGTGGGCAGATCACGTGAGGTCAGGAGTTTGAGACCAGCCTGGCCAACATGGTGAAACCCGTCTATACTAAAAATACAAAAAAAAAAAAAAATTAGCTGTACATGGTGGCATGCACCTGTAATCTCAGCTACTTGGGAGGTTGAGGCAGGAGAATGGCTTAAATCTGGGAGACGGAGGTTACAGTGAGCTGAGATTGCACCACTGCATTCTAGCCTGGACAACAGAGTGAGACTCTATCACAAAAAAAAACCAAAACAATGAATTCGGCTGAATTAAAAAATAAACCCTACTGCTGCAGTTGAAATAAGAGATGCTGTTAGCTTAGGTTAGATGATACCATTGCTCACCTACCGTAAATATCATAAACGTAAAGTGGTTCTACCCCAGATACCATAACTTTTTCCCACTAATGAATATATCATAGTTTGGTTTGTCTTTAAAATAGTGGCTGGCTGGATATGGTGCCTCATGCCTTGCCATCCCAGCACTTTAGGAGGTTGAGGTGGGAGGATTGCTTGAGCCCGGGAGTTTGAGACCAGCTTGGGCAATGTGGCAAGAGTCCATTTCTACTATATAAAAAGAAACAAAACAAAACAATGGATATACCTTTTAGTAAAGAAAAATCTAGATTAGGATTTTTAACCCTAGGCTTTTCTAATTTTTTTATGAAGTAGTTTTGAAATAGTTAAATTTTATTTGAATGAATATTCATAGAGTATAACTAGGGAATTCTTTCTTAAGAGGTGATTAATGTAGATAACAAATCTCTTGATTTCTTCCTCCTTGAGATATTGTTCACAGGTATTTTGAGCTTTAAGAAGCCTTATTAGAGTTTCTTTATTTTATTATTTTATTATTTTTTATTTTTTTTTTTTGAGACGGAGTTTCACTCTTGTTACCCAGGCTGAGTGCAATGGCGTGATCTCAGCTCACCGCAACCTCCGCCTCCTGGGTTCAAGCAATTCTCCTGCCTCAGCCTCCCGAGTCGCTGGGACTACAGGCTCGAGCCACCATGCCCAGCTAATTTTTTTGTATTTTAGCAGAGACGGGGTTTCACCATGTTGACAAGGATGGTCTCGATCTCTTGACCTTGTGATCCACCCGCCTTGGCCTCCCAAAGTGCTGGGATTACAGGCATGAGCCACAGCGCCCGGCCTAGAGTTTCTTATAGGAGCTTTCTTGGTACATTTAAATGCTTATATGCAGATTACATTAATTACAGTATTATCATATGATTTATTGAGTGGCCAGCATTAATAAATTTGTCCTATTTTTCTTTCTTTTTTTAAAAAAAGACCTTTATTGAAGTACAGTTGACATAAACTGCCCATATTAAAAGTGTACATGCAGTGCTTGGTGGCTCACGCCTGTAATCCAGCACTATGGGAGGCTGAGGTGGGCAGATCGTTTTAGCCCGGAAGTTTAAGACCACCCTCAGCAACATGGTAAAACCCCATCTCCACAAAAAATAAAAAAACTAGCTGGGTGTGGTAGGGGGAGCCTGTGGTCCTAGCTACTCAGGAGGCTGAGGTGAACGGATCACCTGAGTCCGGGAGGTCGAGGCTGCAGGGAGCCATGATTGTGCCACTGCATTCCAGCCTGGGTGACAAAGTGAGACCCTGTCTCAAAAAAAAAAATGTATAAAATTTAAGTTTTAGAGCTGGGCACAGTGGCTCATGCCTGTAATCCCAGCACTTTGGGAGGCTGAGGTGGGCAGATCACAAGGTCAGGAGTTCAAGACCAGCTTGGCCAATATGGTGAAAACCCATCACTACTAAAAATACAAAAATTAGCCTGGTATGGTGGCGCATTCCTGTAATCCCAGCTACTCAGGAGACTGAGGCAGGAGAATTGCTTTAACTGGGACCCGGGAGGCAGAGGTTGCAGTGAGCTGAAATCACACCACTGCACTCCAGCCTGGGCTACAGAGCGAGACTCCATCTCAAAAAAAAGGACACAGTGGCTCACACCTATAATCCCAGCACTTTGGGAGGCCAGGATACGTGGATCATTTGAGGTCAGGGGTTTGAGACCAGCCTGGCCAACATGGTGAAACCTCGTCTCTACTAAAAATATAAAATTAGCTGGGTGTGGTGATGGGCACCCTTAATCCCAACTACTCGGGAGGTTGAGGGAGGAGAATTGCTTGAATCCAGGAGGCAGCGGTTGCAGTGAGCCAAGATTGCGCCACTGCACTTTAGCCTGGGTGACGGAGTGAGACCCTGTCTCAAAAAAAAAAAAAGAAAAATTTAAGTTTTGACATGTATACACCCATGAAATTATAACCATAATCAAGCCCTAGAAGTTTCCTTATCCCCATTTGTAATAATCCTCCAACCTCTGTGGTCCCCAGGCAACTACTGGTCTACTTTGTGTCACTATAGAATAGTTTGCATTTTCTAGAATTTTATATAAATGGAATCATAGAGTGTGTACTCTCTCTCTCTCTCTTTTTTTTTTTGTTCTTTTGGCTATGCTGGAGTGCAGTGGTGCAATCTTGGCTCACTGCAACCTCTGTCTCCCAGGCTTAAGTGATTCTCCTGCCTTAGCCTCCGGAGTAGCTGGGACCACAGATGTGTGCCACCATACCTGGCTAATTTTTGAATTTTCAGTGGAGATGGGTTTTACCGTATTGACTAGGCTGGTCTCAAACTTCTGGCCTCAAGTGATCTTCCTACCTTGGCATCCTGAAATAGTGGGATTACAGGTGTTAGCCACTGTACCTGGCCGACTGTGTACTCTTTATTTACTTTTGGTGCGGTTCTTTTTACTCAGCATAATTATTTTGAGATTCATCTGTATTACTGCACATTTCAGTAGTTCATTTTTTTTTTTTTTTTTGAGACAAGAGTCTTGCTGTGTCGTCCAGGCTGGAGTGCAGTGGCGCAATCTCAGCTCACTGCAGCTTCTGCCTCTGGGGTTCAAGTGATTCTCCTGCCTCAGCCTCCTGAGTAGCTGGGACTACAGGTGCATGCCACCATGCCCAGCTAATTTTTTGTATTTTTAGTAGAGATGGGGTTTCACCATGTTAGCCAGGATGGTCTCGATCTCCTGATCATGTATGTGATCCACCTGCCCTAGCCTCCCAAAGTGCTGGGATTTCAGGTGTGAGCCACTGTGCCCACCCCTCAACATCATCCTTTTGCGTGTGATTATCCAGTTGTCACAGCACCATTTGTTGACAAGACTATTCATTCCCCATGAATGCTCTTGGCATCCTTGTCAAAAATCACTTGGTGATAGATGTTTGGATTTATTTCTGGATTCTCATTTCTGTTGGTCTGTATATCTGTCCTTTTATCAGTACTGTAGTGCTTTGTTTGTTTGTTTGTTTTGAGACAGAGTCTCCAACAGGGATTGTAGTTAACATTTTAATTTATAACAATATAATTATCAACTCAGTTACGGTGTATAGAAAACCTTTGTGCCTATGTAGCTGCATTGCCTCTCCCCTCTTTTGTGTTGTTATAGTTTACATCTTCATACATTGTGTCCCCATCACACAAATTTATAAGGATAGCTTTATGCTATTGTTTTTTAAATAAGGGGGAAAAAGAGTTACAAACAAAAAATACTTTGAGTCAGCTTTTTATATTTATTTATGTAATTACTTTTACCAGTATTCTTCATTTCTTCATTTGGGTTTAAGTTACTATCTAGTGTCCATTTGTTTTAGGCTAAATGGCTCCTTTTAGAGTAGAGCCATTTTTTTTTTTTTGAGACACTGTCTCCAAGGCTGGAGTGCAGTGGCAGGATCGTGGCTCATTGCAACCTCTGCCTCCCAAGCGATTCTCCTGCCTCAGCTTCCCAAGTAGCTGGGATTACAGGTGCGTGCCATCACGTCCAGCTAATTTTTCTTATTTTTAGTAGAGACGGTGTTCTGGCATGTTGGCCAGGGTGCTCTCAAAGTGCTGACCTCAGGTGATCTCCCTGCCTCTGCCTTCCAAAGTGCTGGGTTTACAGGTGTGAGCCACCATGCTGGCCTTTTTTTTTTTTTTTTTTTTTTTTTGTCTTACTCTGTTGCTCAGACTAGAGTGCAGTGGTGCCATCTCAGTTCACTCACTGCGACCTTCATTTCCCAGGTTCAAGCGATTCTCTTGTCTCAGCCTCTGGAGTAGCTGAGACTTACAAGTGCGTACCACTGTGCCTTGCTAATTTTTTGTATTTTTAGTAGAGACAGGTTTTTGCCATGTTGGCCAGGCTGGTCTAGAACTCTTGGCTTCAAGTGATCCACCCACCTCAGCCTCCCAAAATGCTGGAATTACAGGCATGAGCCGCCATGCCCAGCTGAGCCATTTGTTTCTTTTTTCTTTTTTTTTTTTGAGACAGGCTCTTGTTATGTCACCCAGGCTGGAGTGCAGTGGTGTGATCTCAGCTCGCTTTAACCTCCTCCTCCCAGATTCTTGTAACTCAGCTTCTCAAGTAGCTGGGATTACAGGTGTGTGCCACCAAACCCAGCTAGTAGAGATGGGATTTTGCCAGGTTGGCTAGGCTGGTCTCAAACTCCTGACCTCAAGTTATCTGCCTGCCTCGGCCTCCCAAAGTGTTGGGATTACAGATGTGAGCCACCATGCCCAGCCTAGAGTAGAGCCATTTCTTGTCTGTTAGTGATGAATTATGTCTTTCTGTTTATCTGGGAATATCTTTTTCTCCTTTGTTTTTGAAGGATAGTTTTGCTGGATGTTGGGAATCCCTGGTTGACATTCTTTTAGCTTCCATGGTTTCTGATGAAAAATGTTATCTTAAGGATTTCTTATGTGATAAGACACTTTTCTCTTGCTGCTTTCAAGATTCTCTTTTGTCTTTGTTTTTTTAACAGTTTGATTGTGTGTCTAGGTGTGGATCTCTGAGTTTTTCCTAGTTGGAATTTATTGAGCTTCCTGGATGTATGGATTAGTGATTTTCATCAGATTTGAGCTTTTGGCCATTATTTTACTATATATTATTTTTGCCCTTTTTTCTCCTCTTGTAGGACTCTAGTATGTATTTGTTAATATGCTTGATGGTGACCCACAGGTCTCTCAGGCTTTGTTCATTTTTCTTCATTCATTTTCTTTATGTTCCCCAAACTGGATAATCTTTATGTTATTTTGTTGTATTTTATTTTTTAAGAGATGAGGTCTTGCTTTGTTGCCTAGGCTGGACTATAGTGGCTATTCACAGGCACTACAAGTTCAAGTGTACTATAGGCTGGGCATGGTGGCTCATGCCTGTAATCCCAGCACTTTGGGAGGCCCAGGCAGGCAGATTACCTGAGGTCAGGAGTTCGAGACCAGCCTGGCCAATATGGTGAAACCCTGTCTCTACTAAAAATACAAAGATTTGCCATGTGTGGTGGTGGACGCCTGTAGTCCCAGCTACTCAGGAGGCTGAGGCAGGAGAATCGCTTGAACCAGGGAGGTGGAGGTTGCAGTGAGCTGAGATTGTGACACTGAACTTCAGCCTGGTCAACAGAGCGAGACTCCATCTTAAAAAAAAAAAGTACTATAACCTTGAACTGCTGGGCTCCCAGAGTGCTGGGATTACAGACATGAGCTACCATACTCAGCCTCAGTTCTTTAAGATACTGCATTATCTTTGGGCTTGAACAGCTTCCAGTGAGGCGGAGGTTACGGTGAGCTGAGATTTTGCCATTGCACTCCAGCCTGGGCAACAAGAATGAAACTCTGTCTCAAAAAAAAAAAAAAAAGAATTCTGTTGTCATCTTTATCTTTGTTATTCTATATGTCGGGGTCCCCAGCCTCTGGGCCATGGACCAGTACTGGACCAAGAGGTGAGCGGCAGGCGAGTGAACATTACCACCTGAACTCAGCTTCCTGTCAGATTAGTGGTAGCATTAGATTCTCATAGGAACGTGACCCCTATTGTGAACTGTGCATGTGAGGGATCTAGGTTGCACACTCCTTAGGCAAATCTAATGCCTGATGATCTGAGGTAGAGCAGTTTCATCCTGAACCATCCCTTTAGTGTCCATGGAAAAATTATCTTCCACAAAACCGGTCCCTGGTGCCAAAAAGGTTGGAGTCTGCTGGTATAAATGTTCGTTTGCTCTGGCTGCTTTTAAGATTTTCCCTTAGCTGGGTGTGGTGGTTCATGAAGCCTGTAGTTTCAGCTACTTGGGAGGCCCTCGAGGCAAGAGGATCACTTGAGCATAGGAGTTTGAGGCTATAGAACACTATGGTTGTGCCTGTGAAAAGTCACTGAGATCCAGCCTGGGCAACATAGCGAGACATCATCTCTTAATAAAATAAAAGTGTCAGGCATGGTGGCTCATACCTGTAATCCCAGCTCTTTGGGAGGCAGGCAGAGCACTTGAGGCTAGGAGTTTGAGACTGGCCTGGCCAACATGGCAAAACCCTGCCTCTATTAAAAATACAAAAGTTAGCCTGGTGTAGTGGTGCGCGCCTATGGTCCCAGCTACTAGGGAGGCTGAGGAATAAGAATCGCTTGAACCCAGGAGGCGGAGGTTGCAGTTAGCCAAGATCATACCACTGCACTCCAGCCAGGGGCAACAGAGCAAGACCCTGTCTGGAAAAAAAAAAAATTTGGTAATGATGTACCTTGGTATGATTCACTGAGATCCTTGGATCTGTGTGTTTATAGTTTTACTCCAATTTGGAAACTTTTAAGTTATTATTTCTTTAAAATTTTTTACCTTTCTTTTTGAAAAATGCGCTGACTGATGTATTAGGCCTTTGTTTTTTGAGATGAAGTCTCCCTCTGTTGCCCAGGCTTGGAATACAGTGGCAGGATCTCAGCTCACTGCAGCCTCGACCTTCTGGGCTGAAGCAATCCTTCCACCTCAGCCCCTCAAGTAGCTGAGACTATGGGCATACCAGGATCATTTATTAAAATTAAAAAAATTTTTTTTTTTTTGTAGAATTGAAGTCTTGCTTTATTGTCCAAACTGGCCTGCAACTCCTGGGCTCAAGCAGTCTTCCCACCTTGGCCTCCCAAAGTGGTGGGATTATGGGTATGAGCCACTGTGCCCAGCTATGCATTTTATTTCAGTATTTATTTTTTCCTGTTTCTATTTTGGGTAGTTTCTACTGCTGTGTTCTCAAATTTTTTCCCCTGATTTTTTCTTCTTCAATGTCTAATCTGTTGTTAGTCCTGTATAGTGTATTTTTAATCTCAAACATTTCAGATTTTTTTTACTTCTACCTAACATGCTCACTTTTTACTACAGCTCTTTACACATGTGTAATGTAGTTGTAATAACTTTTCAAGTGTCTTTACAAATTCTGTAATTTTTATCATTTGTCAGTCATTTATTGTAACTTTTCATTATGAAAGGAGTATAGATTTATAGGAAGTTGCAAAAATAGTATAGCAGTATCCTATGTTATCCTTTTACTCAATGTCTCCCGTTGGTAACATTATATAACTATAATGCAATATTAAAGTTAGGAAGTAGCCATTGGTAAAATCTGCAGTGTTTATTCAGATTTGTCCAGTTTTACATAGACTTGTAATTTGTGTACGTAGGTCTTTGAATTTCATAATGTGTGAATTTGTGTATCCACTGTCACTGTGATGATGCAGAACAGTTCCATCATTACAAGGATCTTTTTTGTTGCCCTTTTATAAGTATATCTACCTCCCTCCACTCCATTTTCTGGAAACCACTAATATGTTCTCCATCTCTATAATATTATTTCAAAAATATTACATAGATGGAATCCTACAGTATATACAGTTGACTTTTTTTCTTTTTGAGATTGGCTTCCCCCAGTCCCTACCCCACTTAACTTAATTCTCTGGAGATTCATCAAAGTTGTTGCATATATCAATAATTTGTTCCTTTTGATTGCTGAGTAGTGTTCCATGGTATAGCTGTACATGTTTGCTTAATCATTAATCTGTTGGAGGACTTCTGTATTGGTTCCAGTTTTCATCTATTGCATATAAAACTACTATGAATATTCATGTACAGATTTTTGTATAATTATTAGTTTTTATTTGTCTGTGATAAATGCTTAAGAGTCTAATTGCTGGCCAAGAGTGGTGGCTCACGCCTGTAATCCCAGCACTTTGGGAGGCTGAGGCAGGCAGATCACGAGGTCAGGGATTGAAGACCATGCTGACTAACACTGTGAAACCCTGTCTAATTGCTAGGGTATGGTAATTACATATTTCTTTATTCTTTTCTTTTCTTTTTTTTTTTTTTTTTTTGAGATGGAGTTTTGCTCTTGTTGCCCAGGCTGGAGTGCAGCGGCACGATCTTGGCTCACTGAAACTTCTGCCTCCCGGGTTCAAGTGATTCTCTTGCCTCAGGCTCCCGAGTAGCTGGGATCACAGGCATCTGCCACCATGCCTGTCTAATTTTTTGTATTTTAAGTAGAGACTTGGTTTTACCATGTTGGCCAGGCTGGTCTCAAACTCCTCATCTCAGGTGATCTACCTGCCTGGCCTCCCAAAGTGCTAGGATTATAGGCGTGAGCCACTGTGCCCGGCCCAGTAATTACATATTTCTTTTTTTTTTTTTTTTGATACAGATTTCACTCTGTTACCAAGGCTAGAGTGCAGTGGCGCAATCATGGCTCACTGCAGCCTTAAACTCCTGGGCTCAAGTGATCCCCTTGCCTCGGCCTCCCAGAGTGCTAGGACCACTGGTACATTCCACTATGGTTGGCTAATTGTTTTATTTTTTTGTAAAGATCGGGTCTCACTATGTTGCCAAGCTGGTCTCGAACTCTTGAGCTCTAGTGATCTCCCTATCTGAGCCTCCCAAATGCTGGGATTACAGATGTGGGCCACTGTATTTGGCCTCAGTCCTATTTTCTTCACTCAGGGAGCATGCTGGACTCTGCTTTTGTTCCCCCTAGACTCTCCTTCACTGTTAGATTCCTTGAAAACACTGTTTAGGCACTAGGTATGGATAATCACAGAACTCACCACATTTGTTTCCCATCTCTCAGGAATCACTATCCTTCATTTCCTGATGCCCAGTAACTTAAAAATCATTGTTTTATATACTTTTTCTTTTTTTTTCTTTTTTTTTTTTTTTAGTTATTTCTCTTAGGAAGGTATTCTGATTCCTGTTACTCTGTTAGCCAGAAGTAGAATCCCCTCCCCGAACCTATAAAGTTTTCATTAGCATTATTACACCTAGTGTTACTGACTGTCCAATAATTCCTTCCTTTTTCGAGTTCTTAAAAAGGGAATGGCAGCCAAATAGAGCTCAGACAAAAAGATACTTCTGATGTTGTTCAGTGTCTCTTGAAGCCCACGTAATTCCAGAAAATTGCAAATCAATCATATTCAGGCTTAGCGCTAGAAGTAGGTCAGCACAAGATGATGGTGTGAAAATATTTTGGTGACAGCTTGTGCATGATAATATATCCTTTCTTGTTCAGGGTTCTTTTCATATGTAATGCTAAATTCTGGGTATTATTGTATGCTTTTTATCTATTCTAATATTTTCATTCTTTCTTAAAAAATATGGTCATGTTTATAAAATAACAAGTTCTACATTTAAAGGGTAGGTTGACCAATTAAAGCAGTCTTTCCAACCTAAGTGCATCTACCTAGGTGATTCTCCTCTGAGCTTTATTATTTGTTTTAGAGCTTAGATCAGAGTTTGACAATGTAGTGTGTGTACTAAGATTTCTTAATGATTTATCGGAGTATTTCAAAGGTGTGCTTATCTGTGTAAAAAACTCAGCAAAACATGGCATTGCCATGCACCGTGAAACATTTGAAATATTCCTTTGGAGTTATTTTATGGAATTAGGCTAATTTTCAGTAATTAGATCGCTTTGAGCTCTTGGAGTCATCTCCTCGGACCACCTTTGGAATAGAGCTGCGTCTGTGCTAGTCTTACCAGTAGAGTTTTATTTGTGTGTCCAGTCTGTTGCTTCTGCTGATGAACCTGGGTGTAGCTTTGTATATTAGTCAGCTATTTTCAACATTGCCTATCATGGTGCTTTGCGAGTGGTTACTCAGTAGTTATTTGTTGCATGAATGAATGTCTCTTCATTGAGTCACCGAGTCAGTCAGTTCCATCCTAACATTTCAGGGGATCTTTCCTTTTCTTTCCATCTCTATCCTTTTGGTCATTTTCTTTCTTGTTTGCATTTCCTCTGGAGGGTAAACCAAGAAGGCAAAGGAGATGAACCCAAAACCATTCTGTTGTTATTAGTAACTCTGATATGAAAAAAATATTATATGAGAAAGGACTGAAATATTTGGTGAAAATAAGATTTTGGAGTTAATGCTGGATTTCATTTTTTCATTCTATTTCTCCCTGCCACTACTAGTTGTGGAATCAGTTTTTGCTGTTTTTTTCTTTTCTTCAAAGGCCTGAACATCTTTTTTTCTTTAATTTATAGTTAGTGATATCCTCTTATGTTTATTTTAATTTCTCATTTTTATAACTTTTTCCCCTTCCATATGGAAGCCTCTCCCATGTGCAGTCCTAATTTGGGAAAAGGAGTTAGGCTGGCGGGACCAAGGGAAAGCAAAAAGAGAAAGCAAATAAGCTGTAAGTCTGCCTTTGTGGTCCTCCAGGACACATAGCCCTTCTGTGCAAATAACTCATACTATTCCTGCACCCAGCTATCACCAGATCCTCAGCTGATAGAAAAATGCAAGTTAGCTCACTGCAACCTTGGCATTGTCGGTACTTCACAAGGTGTTATCAGCCCTCTTCAGCACACAGCACAAGCACCATCTTATAGAATCCCCAGCAAGCCTTGTGTCTCCTGGCAATCAGTTCTTCTCTTGCTGACTTGTCCGTTGCTTCCTTACAATGTATTTTCCTACTTCCTCTAATAAATAAATATGCCTTTCTTTACCTACAACTGTCTTGGTAAATTCTTTTTACTGCCTGCGTGGCTCTGGCCCCAGACAGTCACCACTCACAATATTCCTCTTCTTTATCCCTTAAATATTAGTTTGTCTTGAGGCCACTGCTTCTCTTCTAGCCTTTTCTTTGGTTACTCTGCCACTGTTCTCACTGTGTATTCTCCCTTTGTGACCCTGTTTAAAATCCAAGGTTTCAATTACTCTTAGTTTGGTGTTCCAGATTTCCAGTTCCACTGGTGTAACTACTCATTGGACACTAATTTTGTCAGCCCATGGGCATAACATATTGTATATCAAACAGAACTGTATCATTTTTCTTTCCAAGCTGGTTTCTTCTTCAGTATTCCTATTTTGGTGAGTAGAAATATTATCCACTCAGTGGTTTGCAAACTTCTTGGGTATCAGAACCCCTTAACACTCTTAAAAATGATTGAAGTCTCTAAAGAGCTTTTGTCTGTGTGAGTTATAACATTAAATATTGGCTGGGCGCGGTGGCTCACGCCTGTAATCCCAGGACTTTGGGAGTCCGAGGCAGGTAGATCATGAGGTCAAGAGATTAAGACTTTCCTGGCCAACATGGTGAAACCTCGTCTCTACAAAAAAATACAAAAATTAGCTGGGCGTGGTGGCGCATCCCTGTAGTCCCAGCTACTCGGGAGTCTGAGGCAGGAGAATCGCTTGAACCTGAGAGGCAGAGCGTGCAGTGAGCCAAGATCTTGCCACAGCACTTCAGCTTGGGCAACAGAGTGAGACTCCATCTCAAAGAAAACACCAAACATTAAATATTAATGATTAGAAGTTAAAACAGAGAAAATGTTTAAAATATCTATTTAAAAATATATCTATAAATTTACTAAAAATGACAGTAAACCCATTGCATGTTAACATAAAAGTAAATTTTTATGGAAAATAACTTTTTACAAAATAGCAGCCACAAAATTTGGTGAGAAATGTAGCTTTTTTCCATTTTTGTAATTACTTTTAATGATCGTACTAGAAGACAGCTGGATTCTCATATCTGCATTTTCATTCAAATTAGTTACAATATTCTATTTCATATGTCTTCTGGAAAATGCTACCCTACACCCATGAAAGCATGACAGTGAAAAAGGCAAACAAGGTTTTAATACTACTGTGAAAGTGGTTTTGACCATGTAGGTCCCATGAAAGTCTTGGGGATTCCCAGGGGTTTCAGGCCACACTTTGAGAGCTGCTCTTCTATCTAGTCCCCTAGGTGTCATCTTACATGTCTTCTGTCCCAGTTATCACACACATATCATATGTTGCTAAGTCTTTTTTTTTTTTTTTTTTTGAGACGGGGTCTTGGCTGTGTTGTCCAGTTTGGAGTGCAGGGCTCACTGCAGCCTCGACCTCTTAGGCTCAAGTGGTCCTCCCACCTCAGCCTCCCAACTATCTGGAACCATTGATGTGTGCCACTACACCCAGCTAAAAGTCTTAAAAGATTTTATCTCCTCAGTAAGTGTTAGGTCAGAGTCCCCTCATTCTACAGCCAGAGTACTTTTCACATTTTCTGTCTAGTGTTCTTGCCAATGTTCTATTTTTTTTCTAAGCCATTCACATTGTAGCAAAAGTAATCTTTCTAAAATAGAAATCCGATGATGTAACTCCTTTCCAAAAATCCTTTATGAGTATCTTATAGCTTTATTAGTATGTAAGACATTTTATAATCCTGTTTCTACTAACCTCTCTAGATTCTTCTCAAGCCACTTCTCCATGAGTACCTTTATGTTATAGCATTCTTTATGTAGTACTTGCAGCTCTGAGAAAGCATCATGGTGACCTGTACATCTGTATTAATAGTATTATTATTTGTTGAGTTTGCATTATTCTATGTACTTTACATATGTTATCTCTTTTTTTTTTTTTTTGAGACAGAGTCTTGCTCTGTCACCAGGCTGGAGGGCAGTGGCGCAGTCTTGGCTCACTGCAACCTCCGCCACTGTGCCACCACGCTTGGCTAATTTTTTTGTATTTTTAGTAGAGACAGGGTTTCACCATGTTGGCCAGGATGGTCTCGATCTCTTGACCTCGTGATCCACCCACCTCAGCCTCCCAAAGTGCTGGGATTACAGGCATGAGCCACTGCGCCCAGCGTTATCTCATTGTTTAATTCAGCCTTCCAAAAGAAGTAGTCTTACTATTTTATTTTATAGATGAGGAAACTGAGAGAGATGATTTATCTCTCTAAACCTCTAAAATAATCTCAAGGAACATAGGCCTGTTTCTCTAATTCTCTATTTGGTTAAATATTATTTATCCTTGAGGATCAGACTTAAGTATTCCCTGCTTCTGAAGCCTTTCCAGTGGTCTGATTTAGATACCTGTTCCCTTCGTGGCTTACCTTGTCAGCAGCTCGAGCTAGCCCTTAACATGATACATTATTTACTTGTTTGCTAGGGAATTTCATTTCTTTGGGGCAGGAATATTAGATTGCATCTAATTTTTGTTCCCTGAACAAATGTGCATATTGAGGTCTTTAAAATCTGGTGTCTTTCTGGACCTTCTTATTCTGTTCACTCTAAGCAAACAGAATACTCAGTTTAGGAGGAGCTGTAAAACAGATTATATTATTATTATTATCTTTTTTTTTTTTTGAGACAGAGTCTTTCTCTGTTGCTCAGGTTGGAGTACAATGGCATGATCTCGGCTCACTGTAACCTCCGCCTCCTGGGTTCAAGCAGTTCTCCTGCCTCAGCCTCCCAAGTAACTGGGATTACAGGCTTTTTTTTTTTTTTTGTATTTTTGCAGAGACAGGGTTTCACCATGTTGGCCAGGCTGGTCTTGAACTCCTGACGTCAGGTGATCCACCTTGGCCTCCCAAAGTGCTGGGAGTAGAGGCATGAGCCACTGCACCTGGCCGATCATATTATTAATTCTTCCAGATTTTACAAATAGTAATCCCAATGTATTAGTTTAAAGAAGACTTAATAACAACACAAAATAATAGCTGACCTTTATTTATTTGGAGACAGGGACTTGCTCCAAGTTGGAGTGTAAAGGTGTAGCCATAGCTCACTGCAGCCCTGACCTCCCTGGCTCAAGCAGTCCTCTCGCCTCAGCCTCCCAAGTAGCTGGGACTCCAGGCATACATCACTTGGCTAATTAAAAAATTTTTTTTTTTCTCTAGAGAAACAGAGCTAATAGATGTGAGAAAAAAAAAAGAAAAAAAAATTTTTAAGCCAGGCACAGTGGCTCACACCTGTAATCCCAGTGCTTTGAGGGGCTGAGGCAGCCAGTTCACCTGAGGTGGGGAGTTCGAGACCAGCCTGACCAACATGGAGAAACCCTGTCTCTACTGAAAATACAAAATGAACTGGGTGTAGTGGTGCATGCCTGTAATTCCAGCTGCTTGGGAGGCTGAGGCAGGAGAATCGCTTGAACCCGGGAGGCAGAGGTTGCAGTGAGCCGAGATGGCACCATTGCACTCCAGCCTGGGCAACAAGATCGAAACTCCATTTAAAAAAGAAAAATTTTTTTTTGGCCACACGCCATGGCTCACTCCTATAATCTCAGGACTTTGGGAGGCCGAGGTGGGTGGATTACCTGAGGTTGGGCATTGGAGACTAGCTTGACCAACATGGTGAAACCCTGTCTCTACTAAAATACAAAAATTAGCCAGGCCCGGTGGCACATGCTTGTAATCCCAGCTATTCGGGAGCCTTAAGCATGAGAATAGCTTGAACCTAGGAGGCAGAGGTTGTAGTGAGAGGTTGCAGTGAGGTGAGATTGCGCCATTGCACTCGAGACGGTGCAACAAGAGCGAAACTCCATCTCAAAAAAATAAAATAAAATAAATTTTTTTTTGTAGGCTGGGCATGGTGGCTCACATGTGTAATCCCAGCACTTTGAGAGGCAGAGGCTGGTGGATTACTTGAGGTCAGGAGTTTGAGACCAGCTTGGCCAACATGGTGAAACCCCGTCTCTACTAAAAGTACCAAAATTAGCCGGGCATGTTAGTGCATGCCTATAATTCCAGGTGTTTAGGAGGCTGAGGCAGGAGAATCGCGTGAACCCAGGAGGCAGTGGTTGCAGTGAACTGAGATCACGTCACTGCACTCCATCCAGCCTGGGTGACAGAGTGAGACTCTGTCTCAAAAAAATAAAAAAAGAAAGAAAAAGAATGATTTAGTACAGATTTTTAAAATTGTGTTTTCTTTTTAAAACAACATCTTTTCAATATGGATGCAAAGAGCTTTCTTTTTATCTTCTGTTACAAAATCATTATCGGCTGGGTGTGGTGGCTCACACCTATAATCCCAGCACTTTGAGAGGCTGAGGCAGGAGAATTGCTTGAGGCCAGGAGTCTGAGACCAGCCTGGACAACATAGTGAGACCCTCTCTACCAAAAAAAAAAAATTAGCCAGATGTGTTGGTGTGCGCTTATAGTTCCAGGTATTTGGGAGACTGAGGTAGGATTGCTTGAGCCTAAGAGGTTGGGGCTGCAGTGAGCCATGATTGTGTCATTGCACTCTAGCCTGAACAATAGAGACCTTGTCTCCAAAAAGAAAAAGTATGGAGGCAGTGGCTTATACCTGTAGTACCAGCACTTTGGGAGGCTGAGGTGGGAGGATCACTTGAGTCCAGGAGTTAGAGACCAGCGTGGGCAACATAGAGAGACCCCATCTCTACAAAAGTTAAAAAAAAAAAATTAGCCAGGCTTGATGGTGCATGCCTGTAGTCCCAGCTACTCAGAAGGCTGTTGGGAGGATCGCTTGAGCCTGAGAGATTCAGGTTGCAGTGAGTCATGATTATACTACTGCACTCTAGCCTGGGCCTCAGAGTGAGACCTGGTGTGTCTGTCTTTTTCTGTCTCTCTCTCTGTCTCTCTCTCTCTCTATATATATATGTATATATTTAATTGCAGTTCTCAGCCTCTTGCCCGTCTAATTTTCAGTTTCCTGTGAATAACATCAACAAAGAGTTTCATATTTTAGTTGTGATTTATGAAGTTGATACCATTTTTCTTCTCTTAGTAAGTTATATTGTTTAATTCTAGAATCCTATTTTCTTTATTTTACAGCTGAATTTTATCTTTTTGATAGGATTCATTGCCCATTCTTTCTTATTATTTATTTATTTATTTATTTTTGAGATGGGTTTTGCTCCTGTTGCCCAAGCTGGAGTGCAATGGCGCAATCTCCGCTTACTGCAACCTCTGCCTCTCAGGTTCAAGTGATTTTCCTGCCTCAACCTCCCGAGTAGCTGGGATTACAGGCATGCGCCACCAAGCTCAACTAATTTTTTGTATTTTTAGTAGAAATGGGTTTTCACCATTAGCCAGGCAGATCTCGAACTCCTGACCTCAGGTGATCTGCCCTTCCTCAGCCTCTCAAAGTGCTGGGATTACAGGCGTGAGCCACCATGCCCGGCCTGCCCATTCATTCATTCTGCTTGCTTCTCCAGTCCCTTGAGCATTGCAGTGGATGTTTAATTTTGAGAGCTAATTAGCTTCAGTAATTGCACACCTTGAGGCATTTCTAGACATTTATAGCTTTGTAGTTTTGGTCTTGAAAGGATATGTTGTAGCTTTCTGGCTTTTGTGTCTTTTTTTTTTGTTTAAGAAAACCTTGAATTCTATGCAGGGAAGATTTGTGTTAATCCATCTAAGTGGGATTTAGGACTATTAGGGGTTTATTTTGTCAGTGCCCAAGAATATCATATTTGTATTTTGTTAATAGCATTTTGAGGTCACTAGGAGTTTTAAGATGATGCCTTTTGTCGTAGATGAGTTTCAGAATCAAACCAATATGAAGGATGCAATCTTATGTCTTGGAATAAGAACCCAGGCTAGTTTGCGGACTTGTGTAACACAGAACATCTACAACCTGCCCCCTTGTTGCCACTTTAATTTGCAGTTAGGGCTTGCAGGGTGTGTAGCTGAATTCTCTTTTACCAGCCGTCATTCTGTCTACCTGCAAGTGTCTTTTGTGTAATATTAGTGTCATTTAAATCTATTTTAGAACAGATTTGATTCTGAATCACTTACTTCTGTAATTTTTAACCTTTAGTTGGGAAATGAACTTTCCTCAGAAAGATAAAAATGGATTGATTAAAGAAATTTGAAAAACACAGTATGTTTTTGAGAGTGTCATGGTGTATAGGATATAGTTTGTAGACTTGCTTTGAGTTTTTAAGAGTTAACAGGATTGAATTAGTCAAGACTCAGTATAAGTAGGAAGAAAAGTTTTGTTTTCCTACCTGCTTTTTTGGACTCCTTCCGGTTACGTCCCATTATATTTGAAGCTTAAAACCAGAGCTTCGGTACAATTTAGTTAATTGAATTATGCTAGTAATTCTCTCTGGTGAGATTATGTATGGAGTTACTGAGTATTATTAGTATGTCTGTATAGACAGGTGAAGAAGATAAGTTGAAGAGATCAGAAATACCTTTATTAAATATATTCTCTAGTATACATTAATTTCATTTGTAAGGAAACTGTCCTGAAATTAGAGGAAGCACTAAGTGAAGCAGCCGTATATAAATAATTTATTTTCTGGTCAGGCCAAGCTTGCTTACATATTATGTTGTATATATTACATATATATGCTTATATATTGATGTTAGGATATTAGAACACCACTCCATATTTGCTTTTTGTGGCCAATAGCTTATTTAACCAATACTCATTGTGTCAGAACTATCTGAGAGCAAGGGATATAGCAATGAAGAAACAGAAAAAAATCCCAGCTGGGTGTGGTGGCTCACGCCTGTAATCCAAGCACTTTGGAGGCTAAGGTGGGCGGATCACCTGAGGTCGGGAGTTCAAGACCAGCCTGACCAACATGGTGAAACCCTGTCTTTATTAAAAAAAAAAAAAAAAAAAAAGAATCCCTACCCTTATAGAGCTTATCTTTTTTCTCGTTTTCCAATTTTTTATTTTGTTAAAATTCACATAACAGAATTTGCCATCCTAACAATTCATTCATATTAAATACATTTATGATATCATGCAGCCATCGCCAGCAATCCTTCTCCATAACTATTTTCATTTTGTAAAACTGAGAAATTCTCTACTCGTTAAACAATAATTGCCCATTCTCCTCTCTCCCTTCTCCCAGCCCTGGCAACTACCATTCTGCTTTCTGTCTTCTATGATTTTGACTATTCTAACTACCTCATATAAGTGGAATTATACAGAATTTGTCTTTTTGTGACTGGCTTTAGCATGTCATCAGGGTTTATCCATGTTCCAGCATATGTCAGAATTTCCTTAGGCTGAATATTATTCAGTTGCATGTATATACCACATTTTGCTTATCCATTTATTTGTTGATAAACACTTGCTTCTACCTTGTAGCTATTGTGAATACTGCTGCTATGAACATAAATGTACAAATATCTCTTTGAGAACTTATTTTCAATTCTTTTGAATATATACCCAGAAGTAGAATTGCTGAATCAGAGCTTACACTTTAGTGAGAAGAATGAAAAATAGGCTGGGTGCAGTGACCTGTAATCGCAGCACTGCAGGAGGCCAAAAGCAGGAGGGTGTTTTGAGCCCAGGAGTTTGATACCAGCCTGGACAACATGGTAAAACGTGTCTCTACAAAGAATACAAAAAAATTAGCCGGGCATGGTGGCACATGCCTATAGTCTCAGTCGCTAGGGAGGCTGAGGTGGGAGGATCATTTGAGCCCGTGGTTAAGGCTACAATAAATCTTGAGTGTACCACTGCACACCAGCCTGGACAACAGAGGAATACCCTATCTCAAAAAAGAAAAATAATGCCATCAGACAGAACAGCATGGAATCCATGAAAGCAAATCCTTAAAATGAGACCCACAAACAGCTGTCTTGGTTATAGTTTATCTGAAATTGGCTCTACTTTTTTGCCCTTTCATGTCCCCTTTTTGCCCATGATAGGGAACAGAGTGATGACAGAGCATATAATAATAGTTTCATTTTGTTACAGATTTGCTGTGGTCCAGGCACCTTGCAAAATTACTTTGAAAATTGTATAATCTGAAATACCATTGATTTGATAATTAAAAAAAAATAGAAAATTATATAATCACATTAATATCCTATGAAAGATTTTAACTTGCTTATTTTATAGTGAGAGAGGCTTAGAGAGGTGATTACTTATCTAGGATCACAAAGCCTGGTTTGTGATAGGGCGAGGTAGGCATGGTCCTAATGTTATCAAGCAAAAGGGGCTTGCTGCCTAATGCGCTACAAGCCAGTACTATGACACTGAGTTTTTGAGAAAAGAAAAGCTTGTATTGCCAGTTGACTTACAGGGGTCAAGCTTAAATCTACCTCAGTACAGTAATTTCATTAGAACAGGTTTAGCGGGTAGATTCTGAGATTACTAGGTGACTGGTTGAAGGAAAGGGGAGGTCTAGAAAGTCCTTGGGAGTACCCAATAAATTGTCTTTTCATGACTACTCATGGGTCTCATGTGCAAATTTGGGAGGAGTTCATGCGAAGCTTGCGGTGGCAATTCAGGCTATGAAGAAACTCCTTCAGTCTGAACCCTAGTTGGCTTTATTGGTTCCAACTGATTTCAGCCAGTTTTCTTATCTTAACAAGCAGAGGGAGTATTCAGTGTTTCAGAAAGTTGTTTCTTTTCTTATCTGCTATCTTGCAAACTCAAGAATTTCTATTAGTTACAGGTTTAACTTTTTGGGTCATGGTTTTACTAACAACTTCAGTCCCTGAGCAAGAGCATGAAGCCCACATTCCATATTTCAATTGTTTTTTTCTTTTTGAGACAGAGTCTCATTCTGTTGCCCAGGCTGGAGTGCAGTGGGGCGATCTCAACTCACTGCAACCTCTGCCTCCCAGGTTTAAGCAATTCTCCTGCCTCAGCCTCCCAAGTAGCTGGGATTACAGGCATGAGCCACTATGCCTGGCCCCATATTTCTAAATATTTAGTAGTTATAAATCGCGATTTTTAAAAAAGGAACCATGTCCGGCTTCGCGGTTCTATCTTCAATGAAGGACCCAGAATAGGTCCAAGACCAAGAGTGCTAGGACTCAAACCCAGGCCCATTTGACCATGCTGTCTGTTGTTAATAGTAAGAAAGCCTGGGTTTACAGAGTGAGACGATGGCTTACTGTGTATGGTTAGTGGAGTGGGGATAGAAAGCGGCTGATCTGACCTGGAGAAGTGGTTTAAATGGATCATATTTTGAAAAAAGCACCCTGTTTCTCCTTTGAAAATACAGTTTAGTATTTACTCATCAAACCTAGAGAATTTAAGAACTGAAAAAATGCTGCTTCTTCCAAGTGCATTCTGGTCTTTGTGCAGTTTAAGTTGAATGGCACAGTTATGAAGAGTCATAGCCATTTTTTCCCTCTAAAAATAGATGAGGCAGGAGCATATTGAACGGATTATATGTTGGTCTGTAGTTTATACTTTACAAGAATTTTTTCAGGCTGGGCGCGGTGGCTCACCCCTGTAATCCTAGCACTTTGGGAGGCTGAGGTGGGTGGATCACCTGAGGTCAGGAGTTCAAGACCAGCCTGGCCATCATGGTGAAACCTCATCTTTAAAAAAAAGAAAAAGAAAAAAAGAGTTTTTTCAGTACCATTTGTTTGCTTACTTAGAATAATGTATAAAAGGATCAGATTGTGGTGTTCTATTCTATATTATACTTTTATAGGGAGATTAGACATCATTAAAATTATCTTAGATTGTCCTAAAATTTCCAGTTGTCTGAAATTGATCTCAGACTTATAAAGAGAGAGGTGTATATTTCTATTTATTTATTTTTAATTGTTGAGAGGTGCATATTTTGATGGCTGCAGAGAAATGCAGTTTTGGATGCAGAATGTCATTTCTTTATCACATAAATTGTTGAGTTTGTGGAATATATCTGGTCTGCTCTTTTTTTTTTTTTTTTTTTAATGAAATGGATGGAGTTTCCCTCTTGTTGCCCAGGCTGGAGTGCAATGGCGTGATCTTGGCTTACTGCAACCTCCACCTCCTGGGTTCAGGTGATTCTCCTGCCTCAGCCTCCAGAGTAGCTGGGATTACAGGTGTCTGCCACCATGCCATGCTAATTTTTCTATATTTTTAGTAGAGACAGGTTTTACCATGTTGGCCAGGCTGGTCTTGAACTCCTGACTTCAGACCACCTTGGCCTCCCAAAGTGCTAAGATTACAGGCATGAGCTACCACACTTGGCCTGGTCTGGTCATTCTTATCATTCTCAAGATACCAATTCTTTTTTTTTTTTTTTTTTTGAGATGGAGTCTTGCTGTATCACCAGGCTGGAGTGCAGTGGCATGATCTCAGCTTTCTGCAACCTTCGCCTCCCAGATTCAAGCAATTCTCCTGCTTCAGCCTCCCAAGTAGCTGGGATTACAGGCGCACGCCACCACACCCGGTTAATTTTTTGTATTTTAGTAGAGACAGGGTTTCACCATGTTGGCCAGGATGGTCTCGATCTCCTGACCTCGTGATCTCCCTGCCTCAGTCTCCCAAAGTGCTGGGACTACAGGTGTGAGCCACCACGCCCGGCAAGACACCAGTTTTAAGGTTGACTGTCCAGCCACACACTATTCATCAGACCTTATACTTTTTAAAATTTTTTTATATGGTCTCACTGCCATTGCCCAGGATGGAGTACAATGACATGATCATGGCTCCCTGGAATGTTGACCTCCCCAGGCTCAGATGATTCTCCCATGTCACCCTTCTGGATAGCTGAGACTACAGGCACATACTACCACACACAGCTAGTTTTTGTATTTTTTTGCAGAGATGTTATTCTGTCATATTGCCCAGGCTGGTCTTTAACTCCTGGGCTCAAGCGATACTCCTACCTTAGCCTCCACCACACCCAGCCCAGACCTCATACTTAAAGCCTCTTTTTTTTTTTTTTAAAGACACAGCTCACTGCAACCTTTGTTTCCTGAGTTCAAGAAATTCTCCCACCTCAGCCTCCCAAGTAGCTGGAATTACAGGTGGCTGCCCATGCCCAGCTAATTTGAACCTCCTTTATATTTTTATTTATTTTTTTCCCCTGAGAGACAGGGTCTTACTTTGTTGCCAAGACTGGAGTTCAGTAGCACATTGTAGCTCACTGTAGCCTTGAACTCCTGCCTCAGCCTTCTGAGAGGCTGGGTGTGCACCACCATCCTGGGTTGAAGCTTTCTTGAGTAGGTTGAAACCTGCATGATCATTATGAACCCAGGATTTTGGATTGTCCTCATCTAATTATAAACTTACCATTTCTTTGAGAGTTAGAGTTTATTATTTTATTTTATTTTAATTTTTGAGACAGGCCCTCACCCTGTTGCCCAGGCTGGAGTGCAATGGCACCATTTTGGCTCACTGCCACTGTCACCTTCTAAGCTCAAGGATTTCTCCTTGTTACCTCCCAAGTAGCTGGGACTATAGGCACACACCACCGTGCCCAGCTATTTTTTTGTAGATAAGGGGTTTCACCATGTTGCCCAGGGTGTTCTCAAACTCCTGTGCTATAGCAGTTCACCCGCCCAAGCCAAAGTGCTGTGATTATAGACGTGAGCCATTGCAGTTAGCCTATTGCTTTTATTACTATTATTTTCTTTTTGAGACAGTCTTGCTCTCTTGCCCAGGCTGGAGTGCAGGGGCCCAATCTCCGCTCACTGCAGCCTCCGCCTCCTGGGTTCAAGTGATTGTCCTGCCTCAGCCTCCTGAGTAGCTGGGACTACAGACACGTGTCATCAAGCCTGACTAATTTTTGTATTTTTAGTAGTGACGGGGTTTTACCATGTTGGCCAGGCAGGTCTCGAACTGATCTCAGGTGATCTGCCCGCCTCAGCCTCACAAAGTGCTAGGATTACAGGCATGAGCCACCACGCCTGGCCTTATAATGGTTTTTAGAGGCAGCATCTTGCTTTCTCACCCAGGTTGAAGTGGCGTGGTGTAGTCATAGCTCACTGCAGTTTCCAACTCTTTGGCTCAAGTGATTCTCTCACCTCAGCCTCCCAAGTAGCTAGTACTACAGGCACATGCCACCATGTCCAGCTAATTTTTTGTAGAGATGGTGGTCTCACTACCTTGCCCAGGGTGGTATCAAACTCCTGACCTCAAGTGATCCTCCCACCTTGGCCTCCTGCCAAAGTGCTGGAATTAACGGCACAAGCCACCATGCCAGAGTTGTAGTTTAATTTAAATCTAGGAAGACCATAATCATGGCTTTTGTTCAGTTTTCATGCTACCCTTTTTATTGATTGGTGAGAAACTTGTGTTTGCATGTGTTGAGTTGTAGGATCTATTAGAGATGGAAAAAGGAATAGAAAAATCTTGAGTGCTATCTCAATACTAGAGGCATAATAGTAAAAGTCTAAATTGATGTTAGACCTGGAATTTAGTGGTGTGGAAAATCGAGTTTAATTCCCTTCTTTTTTTTTTTTTAAAAAACATATCTTCCTAACACCAAAAGCATTGGCAACAAAAGCCAAAATAGACAAATGGGATCTAATTAAACTCCAGAGCTTCTGCACAGCAAATGAAACAATCATTAGAGTGAACCAGCAACCAACAGAATGGGAAAAAATTTTTGCAATCTACTCATCTGACAAAGGACTTATATCCAGAATCTACAAAGAACTAAAACAGATTTACAAGAAAAAAAACAAACAAACCCATTCACAAGTGGGTGAAGGCTATGAATAGACCCTTTTCAAAAGAAGACATATATGAGGCCAACAAAAATATGAAAAAATGCTCATCATCGCTGGTCATTAGAGAAATGCAAATCAAAACTACATTGAGATACCATCTCACGCCAATTAGAATGGCGATCATTAAAAAATCTGGAGACAACAGTTGCTGGAGAGGATGTGGAGAAATAGGAACACTTTTACACTGTTTGTGGGAGTGTAAATTAGTTCAACCATTGTGGAAGACAGTGTGGCGATTCCTCAAGGACCTAGAAATAGAATTCCGTTTTACCCAGCAATCCCATTACTGGGTATATATCCAAAGGATTATAAATCGTTCTCTTATAAAGACATTTTCACACGTATGTTCGTTGCACCACTGTTTACAATAGCAAAGACTTGGAATCAACCCAAATGCCCATCGATGATAGACTGGACAGGGAAAATGTGGCACGTATACACCAAGGAATACTATGCAGCCATAAAAAACGAGTTCATGTCCTTTGTAGGGACATGGACGAACCTGGAAACCATCATTCTCTGCAAACTGACACAAGAACAGAAAATCAAACACTGCATGTTCTCACTCATAGGTGGGTGTTGAACAATGAGAACACATGGACACAGGGAGGGAAGCATCACACGCTGAGGTCTGTGGAGTGGGGACTAGGGGCGGGACGGGGCGGGGTAGGCAGTTGGGGAGGGATAACATGAGAAGTAATGCCAGATATAGGTGATGGGGATGAAGGCAGCAAACCCCATTGCCATGTATGTGTATGTACCTGTGCAACAATCCTGCATGTTCTTCACATGTACCCCAGAACCTAAAGTGCAATAATATATATATATTTAAAAAAACGTATCTTCCTATGTCGTTTAGATATACTTTCTCTATTGTAACTGCTCTTGCCAAATGGTACCATTGTTTATTAGCTCTCTTGTTATCAGATTTGCTAAATTCCTCAAAAATACTTGATTATTTGAAAAAGTACATTATAGAATTTGGCATTTGGTTTGTGTGACAATTTCGGCAGCGCCCTTTATTTTGAAGAGCTTGGGAATTTGTTGACAGAAATCCATTTTCTCTGTGACTCCTGATTTCCCCCACACCCCGCCCCAAGGCTTTCTAGCCTGTGGTCTATTTTTAAATCCTGCTGCTGTGCTCTGTATTGCGGCAGTTCTTTTCCTGAATTATTTATCATTGTTGGGAGCTGAATGGAGCAGTATGTTTTTTCACCACTGCTCATTAGGACTTACGTGTCTGTCTTCAACTTGGTGGACAGATCTGGTTCATGTTAAATCCCACTGGCCCATCCTGGGAAGGCTTCAAGATAGTATAAGAACAGGCCACAGTTAGCCAGGCATGGTGGTTTATGCCTGTAATCCCAGCACTTTGGGAGGCTGAGGCAGGCAGATCACCTGAGGTCAGGAGTTCAAGACCAGCTTGACCAACGCAAAGAAACCCTGTCTCTACTAACAATGCAAAATTAGTTGGGCATGCCTGTAGTCCCAGCTACTTGGGAGGCTGAGGCAGGAGAATCACTTGAACCCGGGAGGCAAGAGGTTGCGGTGAGCTGAGATTGTGCCATTGCATTTGAGCCTGGGCAACAAGAGCGAAACTGCTTATCAAAAAACAAAACAAAAACAGGCCACAATCTATGCTGTATTGTAAATCGTTCAGACTTTTGGATTATCGTTATTTTGTTTCAGCAGCAGTGGGACAGAGAGAAGCTATGCCTTGTTCTTCCCTTAGACTATGCTCAAATATATTGTGTTATACTGGCTTTTCTGATAATATTTACTTTTTGTTTTTATAGTTGTTGCATTGATGTTGCTTTTTTGAGGAAGGTAGAAGAGAAGTCCCTATGAGAAGCACAGCGTTAAATCAAGATTCATTTTAATTATAAATATGATCTGGATATTTGGAGATATTTTGGAATTCTCTTGTTTTGGGGGTTTGGGTTGTGGGGGATTGGCTTGTTTTGTTTGGGAGTATTCTCATTGTCTGTTCTCTCATCTTATTGCAGACTATAGGCTTGGAAGAAGAATGACAAAACCTAAGAGCAAGGCAGTTATTTTGAATGATATTTCTTTCCTTTTCTGTTTTACAGGGCATCAGAACTGATGTTTCTTTTGTCTTCATTCTGTTTTTTTCTGCATCCTGTCTTTCATGAAAATATTTTTCTCTCCCTTGATATCACTGCTTTTTTCTTTTTGATGTATGAATACACAGCTACTTCTGTGTTCTTTACTTCTTTAAATAGTTAATCCTTTTCTGTCACTGTAGGCAGGAAAACGGTAGCTGTTAATCATTTACGCACTGAAGAGGGTAAAACTTTGCCTGCCCTACTTTGTTGGCTGTCTCTGAGTTTGTGTGTGTGTACCTTTAAAAAAAAAATAGTGGTATATATTTGGTTCCCATTCCTTGAGTAATGATGAATTTTTTTTTTTTTTTTTTTTAAGACGGGGTTTCACTATGTTGGTCAGGCTGGTCTTGAACTCCCGACCTCAAGTGATTCGCCCGCCTTGGCCTCCAAAGTGCTTGGGTTACAGGCGTGAGCCACCATGCCGAGCCGATGAAATATTTTTATATTTTGAACCAGAACAAATTTTGGTCTTCTGTTGCTGCTTCTAGTCAGTTCTACTGGCCCAAAAACTGGTATATCACTGCTCAGTGATTTCTGTTATTATTGTGCTTCATTCATTCTCCTGTAATAGTGGCTCTCAGTTGCATAAATCCCATATTTCTCAGCAGCTTATATCAGCTTTGCTTACTGATGGTTGTCCTGACATTAGCGTATTTTTTTGGACTGTACCAGCCAAGTTGAACTAGACTAAATTTACTATTTTTCTCTTGTGCTTTTGCTCCCTTCTTAGTTATCTTGCTCTCTGTATGAGTCCATTTTCACACTGCTATAAAGATACTACCTGAGACTGGGTAATTTATAAAGGAAAGAGGTTTAATTGGCTCACAGGAAGTTCTACTTGGCTGGGGGGCGGTCCCTCAGGAAAATTACTATCATGGCAGAAGGGGAAGCAGGCTTGTCTTTGAGAGTGCAAGCAAGGATAATGCCAGACACTTATGTAATAAAACCATCACTTCTTGTGAGAACTATCACTATCATGAGAACTGCAGGGGGGAACCGCCCCCATGATCCAGTCACCTCCCTCCCTCAACGCCTGGGGATTATAATTCAAGATGAGATTTGGGTAGGGACACAGAGCCAAACCATATCACCCTCTCTTTGCAAATATATTTCTATTACTCCTTGAAAAGCTGGTTGAAAATTATATTCTTCAGGAAACTTTCTATGATTTAGGTTATTAAATTCTTATTAATTTATATGTACTCTTTTGTTTCGTATTTATTTAAACTTCTGGGTATTTTTGTTTTTGTTTTGGGATGGAGTCTAACTCTGTTGCCTAGGGTGGAGTGCAGTGGCACTATCTCAGCTCACTGCACCGCCTCCCGGGTTCAAGCTATTCTCCTGCCTCAGCCTCCCAAGTAGCTGGAACTACAGGCTGGTGCCACCACGACTGGCTAATTTTTGTATTTTTAGTAGAGATGGGGTTTTACCATGTTGACCAGGCTGGTCTTGAATTCCTGACCTCAGGTGATCCGCCCACCTCGGCCTCCCAAAGTGCTGGGATTATAGGCGTGAGCCACTGCACCCTGCCTAAACTTCTGTTTTGAAGATGCTTATAATTTAAACCATAGTCCCTGCACTCAAAGAGTTATCTTAGGAGAAAATAAGAAATGAAGCAACTTCTTTTTCTTTTATTACTTTGAATTTCTGTTGCTTTTAAATTTAATCGTAAGGGCAAGAGCAAGGATCTTGTTTCCCGTGGAATCTTATGAACTGTTCCTACTGCCCTCATCCATCTTACCTTGGGGCAGTCTTGTTGGATGATAGAGTAACAGTGTAGGAAAGAGGGATCTTAGGTATTGGGGATTTTCTGTTTGTGTCTTTCAAATGGTAAAAATTCTAAGTATTTATAGTCTTACTTGAAATTATATTTTGGAGACTAAAATGACACAGACTACAAATTGAACGTACGAAAAAAGGCATCCTCGATTTCCGAAATAGCCATCCAAGTTTTCTCTGCATAACAAAGTTAGTGCTTATTTATTACTGGCATGCTAGAATGGTGGCTTACTTGAGCTGAAGTCTGTCTCTGATGGCCTGATGATGTAGTTTTACGCTCTTAATAAAACTGAGTTCACATCAATTTATGATGAAAGTCTTTTAGCTGACTTTCAGAACCAGAATCACATATTATCTGCAGAGTTGTTAAGCTCATTTTCCAAATTTCCATGATACTTAGCACAAGAGTTGGGTTTGCCTTAGAGATCTTAATTCAGAACTAGGGTTGTTGACCTTTTAAGAAGTGGAGCTACGTTTGATTTTTCTGACACTTGAGATCATTTGATAGTGTTAAGATGCTGGGGTAGGAGTAGGAAGTGGGAAATGGGAGAATTGGGGTAGGTGACAAAGTTCTTGAGTAAGGGCTAGGAGGGAAACTACGTGAGGTTACTTATTTGCCTAATCCTTCTGTATTAGAATTAGGAGACTGTAAATTAGTCTCCAGATGACTTGTGCTGTTTTCTTAGTCCCACCCTAGCCATGCCAGACAAATCCTCAGCGCTTGCCCTGCTGACTGTGTGCAAAGTTAAAGAACGGTCCCTAAATCCACCCTGACTTCTGGTATCGACTGCAGAGTTGGGGGGGGGTCCCCAAGATCGCTCTCCGGTTGAATAATTTGCTAGAATGACTATAGAACTCACTAAAGCTATTATACTCACAGTGAAGAGACAGATTAAAATCAGCCAAAAGAAATATGGGCAAAGTACAGGAGGGTTTCAGATGGTCAGCTTCCAGTTTTCCTTTCCCAGTGGAGTCATGGATAGTGTAACTCTTCCTGTCAGCGGTGTGTGGTAATACACATGGAGTATTGCCAACCAAGGAAGCTTATATAAGTTTTGATGTCCTGAATTTTTATTGGGGCTCCATCACATAGATATAATTGACTGGCCAAGTGGCTGACCTCAGTCTCCAGCCCTTCCTGGGATTGAGTTGATAGTATGTAACCTAAAGTCCTCACTATAAATTATATTGGTAGACTTATCTGGCATGGCTTAAGTCCCCTAGTATATTGGCTATTATCAAGAGGATATTCGAAGAGTTTAACATTACTTCCTAGGAGCTGAGGGCAAATGCCAGACCTCTGTTTGGGCAAGGTTAAATTCTTTACGACATACTGTGCTAGTTGAAGTGTTAGGCCTAACTAAGAGGAAGGGGAAGGGAACTAGTTTAGAGTTTTTTGAACTAAGAAAATGTATTTTCTGCTCAAAAAGTTAAACATATATACATTGATTAAAAAAAAAAAAGTAGATCCAGCCAGGTGCAGTGGTTCACGCTTGTAATCCCAGCACTTTGGGAGGCCAAGGTGGACGGATCACCTGAGGTCAGGAGTTCAAGAACAGCCTGACCAACATGGAGAAACCCTGTCTACTAAAAATACAAATTTAGCCAGGCATGGTGGTGCTTGCCTGTAATCCCAGCTACTTGGGAGGCTGAGACAAGAGAATCACTTGAACCCAGGAGGCGGAGGTTGTGGTGAGCCAAGATAGCGCCATTGCACTCCAGCCTGGGTAACAAAAACAAAACTCCATCTCAAAAAAGAAAAAAAGTAGATCCAAGTTGATAGAGTGTTCCTAGGAACCTGAGAGACACAAACTCAGATCATTCCTGGTGGAATATACCTCAATCCTGGCTTCAAAGAATTTTTTTGTGTGTGTGGTTTTAAGGAGCAGAGAGTTTAATAGGCAAGAAGGAAGGGAGAAGACACAAGGAAGAAGCTCCCCGATACAGAGATGGGACGGGGTGGGAAGGCTCCAAAACTGAAAGAGTAGGTCCTCAGAATTCTTGAAGATAGATTACCAACATATATGAGCTTATAATAGTAACCAAAATACCAAAAAAAAAAAAAAAATCACAAAAGAAACAAGGTTCTGTGAACTAGTGTCAACAGAAACAACTGAACTGGACCCCACAGAAACTTTAGGTATTGGAATTATTGGAAATAGAACATAAAATAAATATATTTAATGAAGTAGAACAGTGAATAAAGACCAAGAATAAGAAATGAGAGAATAAAGCAAGACTGGTTAGTTTGTAAAATGAGCAATTAGACAATTTTAGCAATAAAAAAAATAATGATTAAAAGCTAGAAACTCAGTGGAAGAGAACTTACAGTTCTGGTAATAGCTGTGTAACAGGAAGCCGATTTATGACACTGCCTCAAACAAGTGAATAATTGGACAAAGTATATGAAAAAATGTTTTCAGCTATTGGACAAAGAGTAGGACAGAACAGTAATTCCTGAGAGAAAAGAAACAAGTTGAGCACTATGATTATCTGCCTTATAGCCTGAATAATGTGTCTGGGTTGAAATTATGAAATTATTGAATTTCGGGTTCAAATTATAGAACCTTAGGGTGATCTTGGGGACCTTCCAAACTCTGCAGTCGGTGCCAGAAGTAGGGGTGGATTTGGGGACTGTTCTCTAACTTTGCACACAGTCAGCAGGGCTCGGATGGGACTAAGAAGGCAGCACAAGGTAGGGAGGGATACGCATACAGAGCCGGCAATCTTGAATTGAGGAGATAGAGGTAGGGACGAGAAGCCAAGGCAGCTAGAATTTGTGGGGCAGAGTATTTAAGAGGAGAGAGCTTCTTAAGAAAAAGAGAGCTCTAGAAATCTGCAGAGGGTTCCCCTAAACCTGCACTGTGCAATACAGTAGCCACTAGCTACATGTGGATTCTTAAATAAAAATTGAGTTCCTCAGTTATGCTAACTACAATTCAAGTACTTAGTAGCCACAGTTTCATCATCACAGAAAGTTCTATTGAACTTTCCTATCATTCACAGATGCTTTAGTTGAATACTAGTCCATTCATTGGTGTGAAGAAACTACTCAAGGCCAGAGAAAGACTTCTGGAAAGGATTAGTTAGAATAGTCCAGGAATAAAGGGCCATGAGTGTTTTGTTTCCACTAGCCAGAGTAGAAACACCTAACACCTGGGACATTGAGTAGCGTCCTTAGAAGGATATTGCCTCAGTAGTGATACCAAATTAGCTCCGGTCTAAAGGCTGCCAGAGGACTAGCCTAATAAAGCATAAAAACAAGGCCTAAGAAGGATCAAGATCAAACTGCTTCTAAGTCACTGAGTCTCAAAGTCCAAAATTAGTTAAAGGAATATTTTAAAACTCTAGCAACCAACAATGTAGAATTTACATTTGGTATCTGATCACAAATTACCAGGGATACAAATAATCAGAGAATACAGTCCATAATGAGGAAAAAAACAGTCAATAGAAATAAACCCAGAAATGATTTAGAAAATGCATGTTAAGCCGGGCGTGGTGGCTCATGCCTGTAATCCTAGCACTTTGGTAGGCCGAGGTGGGTGGATCACCTGAGGTCAGGAGTTCAAGACCAGCCTGGCCATCATGGTGAAACCCCATCTTAAAAAAAAAAAATAAATAAAAATAAAAATAAAAAATAAAATAAATAAAATGCATGTTAAGTAGAGATACGGAAGATATAAAAATGACTGGCCGGGTGCGGTGGCTCACGCCTGTAATCCTAGGACTTTGGGAGGCTGAGGTGGGTGGATCACCTGAGGTCAGGAGTTCAAGACCAGCCTGGCCATCATGGTGAAACCCCATCTTTAAAAAAAAAAAGATATAAAAATGACCAAAATCTAATTTTTAAAAATGAAAACTGCACTGTCTGAGATAAAAAATATAGTGCCCAGGATTTTTACAGCAGAAGAAAAAAATTAGTGAACTTGAAGACATAGCAAATGAAACTTACTCAAAATGTAACATAGGAAAAAAGACTGAGTGTATTGGCTCACACCGACATAATCCCAGCACTTTGGGAAACCAAGGTGGGAGGATCACTTGAGCCAAGGAGTTCAAGGCTGCAGTGAACCAAGATCATACCACAGCACTGCAGCCTGGGCAATTGAGAGAGAGCCTGTCTCTAAATAAAAAGTAGATAGACAAAAAAATAATAAGTGAAGAGTATCAGTGAGCAGTGGGACAATATCAAGCAGTCTA
The DNA here is from genome assembly GCA_963573385.1 of Cacajao melanocephalus. Classification (NCBI taxonomy): domain Eukaryota; kingdom Metazoa; phylum Chordata; class Mammalia; order Primates; family Pitheciidae; genus Cacajao; species Cacajao melanocephalus. The sequence goes on along the minus strand of CAUYLG010033452.1, from coordinate 8,401 downwards.
AAAACATGTGTAATTGGAGTCTCAGATAAGTGGGAAGAGAGGCAAATATTTGAAGAAATAATGGCTGAAATTTTTTAAGTTTAATGAAAACTGTAATCCCACAGATCTGGAAAACTCACTGAAGATTTTCTCTTCATCACTGATCTTTTTTTTTTTTTTTTTTTTTTTTGAGATGGAGTCTATGGAGTCTTGCTCTGTCACCCAGGCTGGAGTGAGGTGGTGCGATCTCCACTCACTGCAACTTCCACTTCCTGGGTTCAAGCAATTTTCCTGCTTCAGCCTCCTGAGTAGCTGGGATTACTGAGTAGGCTGAAGACAAAGAAGAGGGGTTGGTCTTGCTGTCTCAGGGATGGAAGAGGAGAGGAGGGGAAAGGAGAGGCAGGAGAGGCAGGCACACTTGGTGTAACTCCACAGAAATAGAAATACATCATAATTTATGTTTGACTGTTTTGCCTTTTTTTTTTTTTTGAGACAGGATCTCACTCTGTTTCCCAGGATGGAGTGCAGTGGCACGCTCTTGGCTCATTGCAACCGCTGCCTCCCAGGCTCAAGCAGTCCTCCCACCTCTGCCTCCGAGTAGCTGGGACTGTAGATCCGCACCACTGCGCCTGGCTAATTTTTGTATTTTTTATAGAGACAGGGTTTTGCCACATTGCCCAGGCTCTCAGTGATATTCTTAATGATGTCTGGAAACTCATCTGTTGCTTCTTGGTTGGCAAAAGCTGCTGCTTCTGTTATCTTGACATTTTTAAAACCCAACCTCTTTCTAAAATTATCAAACTATCTTTTGCTGGCATTAAATTCTCTAGCTTTAGATCCTTCATCTTCCTTTTGCTTTGGTTGTCATATGATGACCTCTTTTTCTCAAGTCATATTAGAGTCTATAGGTATGCCTTTCTTTGCTTTTTTTTTTGGAGGGTCTTACTTTGTCACCCAGGTTGGAATGTTATAATGGCACAGTCATGACACACTGCAGGCTTAAATTCCTGGGCTCAAGTGCTTCTCCTGCCTCAGCCTCCTGAGTAGCTGGGACTACAAGTGCATGCCACCACACTCAGCTAGTCTTTAATTTTTGTAGAGACAGCATCTCGCATTGTTGGCCAAGCTGGTCTTGAACTCCCAGCCTCAAATGATCCTCCTGCCACAGCTTCCCAAAGCGTGGGGATTACAGGCACGAGCCAGTGTGCTCGTTTTATGCCTTTTTTTAAATTTTAGACAAAATCTCTCTTCTGTCGCCAGGCTGGAGTGCAGTGGCGCAGTCTTGGCTCACTGCAACCTCTGCCTCCCAGAGTCAAGTGATTCTCCTGCCTCAGCCTTTTTAGTAGCTGGAACTACAGGCAAGCACCACCATGCCTGGCTAATTGTTTGTATTTTTTAGTAGAGATGGTGTTTCTCCATCTTCATCAGGCTATTCTCAAACTCTCGACCTCAGGTGATCTGCCCGCCTCTGCCTCCCAAAGTGTTGAGATTACAGGTAAATTAATTAATTAATTAGTAAATCAAAGCCAACAATATGTAAAATGGATAATATATCATGATCAAGTAGGGTTTATCACAGGAATTTCAGGTTCATTTAACATTCAGAATTCAACCAATGTAATTCTCTATTAACAGACTGAAACAATAGAAGCAGAAAAAGCATTTGACAAAATTCAGCTTCCTTGAGAATCACTGGGTTAATAAAAGAAAATTTAGGCTTTACTCATGTTAAATGAGAAGGAAATGTCTTCAATTAATAGAGGGCAATTATGAAAAACCTACAGCTAATATAATACTTAATGATAATACTGAATTCTCTGCCCCTGAGAATAAGAAAAGGGCATGGGTATTTGCTTTTACTGATTCTTTTCAACATAGTATTGATGGATCTGGTCAGTGTACAAAGTAAGACGGTGGGGGGAAACAATCTTATCCCTTAAAAGGCATAAGATTGAAAAGGGGAAAACAGTTTTCCCGCTACAGAGGATAGCATCATGTATGTAGAGTATCATAAAATCTATACAACTAGAAAAATTTAGGAAGGTTGCATATTATAAAGTCTATATAAAAATCCATTATATGTTTATATGCTAGCAGGAGCAATCTGAAATTGGTAAAACATAACATGTACAAATAGCATAAAAATATTAAATACTCAGGGCTAAATTTGACAAGACACATGCAATACCATTTTTTTTTTTTGTAGATGGAGTCTCTCTCTGTCTCCCAGGCTGGAGTGCAGTGAAGCGATCTCAGCTCACTGCAACCTCTGCTTCCTGGGTTCAAGCCGTTCTCTTGCCTCAGCCTCCTGAGTAGCTGGGATTACAGGTGTGTGCCACCACGCCTGGCTAATTTTTGTATTTGGAGTAGAGAGGAGGTTTGACCATGTTGCTCAGGCTGGTCTTGAACTCCTGACCTTGTGATCCATCGGCCTTGGCCTCCCTAAGTGCTGGGATTACAGGTGTGAGCCACCGCGCCCAGCCAGTACCATTGTTTATGGATGAAAACATTGCTTATGGATCAGAAGACTTGAGATTTTTTAATTCTTCCCATGTCCATAGATTCAGTACAATCCCAGCTGACAAAATTGTGTGGAGGTACAAAGGGTACCTTTGTAGAATAGACAAAACCAGTTTGAAAACGAAGACTAAAGTTGGAAGACTTAAACTACCTGATTTCAAGACTTATTATAAAAGTTCATTAATTAAAATGGTATGTGAAATATACATGTCAGTTGATTTTTGACAGAGTTGTTAAGTCATTTCAGTGGGAAAGAGATGACTTTTTAAGAAGTGATTCTTAAACAATTGGATAACCATACTAAAACCTTCAAACTTACATCATCAAAAAATTAATTCAAAATGGATCATAGATCAGGGTGTGGTGGCTCATGCCTGTAATCCCAGCACTGTGAGAGGTGGAGGTGGAAGGATTGCCTGAGATCAGGAGTTCGAGGCCAGCCTGGACAGCATAGCAAGACCTTGTCTCTCCTAAAGAAAAAGCAAACAGGCCTGGTGTGGTGGCTCATGCCTGTAATCCAAGCACTTTGGAGGCCAAGGCGGGTGGATAACCTGAGGTCGGGAGTTCAAGACCAGCCTGACCAACATGGTGAAACCCCATCTTTATATATATAAAAAAAAAGGAAAAGCAAACAAAAAATCTAGCCTGGCATGGTGGCACATGCATGTAATCCCAGCTACTCAGGAGGCTGAGGTAGGAGAATTGCTTGAATCTGGGAGGTCGAGGCTGCAGTGAGCTGTGATCATGCCACTGCATTCCAGCCTGGAAATAGAGCAAGACCCTGTCTCAAAAATAAAATTATCTTTTAAAGATACTGTTGAGAAAATGAAAAGGCAAGTTTCAGACTGGCAGAAAATGTAAGTTTTAGAAAATACTCACATGTAGAAATATGAATAACTCTTAGAATTCATCAATAAGAAGACAGCCCAATTAAAAACTGGACAAGAGATGTGAACAAACACTTGGCCAAAGAAGATAATGGGGTTGACAAATGGGCACATGAAAAGATGTTCAATATTAGTCATTAAGAAAATGCAGGCTGGGTGCAGTGGCTCACTTCTGTGATCCCAGCACTTTGGGAAGCTAAGGCAGGCAGATCACTTGAGGCCAAGAGTTCAAGACCAGCCTGGCCAACATGGTGAAACCTCACCTCTACTAAAAATACAAAAAAATTAGTTGGGTATGGTGGTCTGTGTCTGTGGTCTTAGCTACTCTGGAGGCTGAGACACGAGAATTGCTTGGACCCAGGAGCTAGAGGTGACATGAACTGAGATCGCGCCACTGCACTCCAGCCTGCATGACAGAGTGAGATACTGTCTCAAAAACAACAACAAAAACCCCCCAAACAAAAAGCCTGGCCATACCAAATGTTGATGAGACTGCGGAGCAGTTGGAACGCTCATGTTACTGATAAGAACGTAAGATGGTGCAACTACTTTGAAACAGACTTAAAAAAAAAATAGGCCAGGTTCAGTGGCTCATGCCTGTAGTCGCAACACTTTGGGAGGCCAAGGTGGGCAGATCACCTGAGGTCAGAAGTTCAAGACCGGCCTGGCCAACATGGTGAAACCCTGTCTTTACTAAAAATACAAAAATTAGCAGGGCATGGTGTCACATGGTTGTAATCCCAGCTACTCAGAAGGCTGAGTCAGAGAATTGCTTGAACTCAGGAGGTGGAGGTTACAGTAAGCCGAGATTGCACCACTGCATTCCAGTCTGGGTGACAGTGTGAGACTCTGTCTCAACAGAAATAAACATATTCTTACCACAAGAGGCATCCATTCTACCTCTACATCTTTATGCAAGAGAAATGAATCCATATGTCCATGTCAAGATTTATATGTGAATTTTTGTATGTGCTTTATTTGTAATAGTTAAAAATTGGAAATAGCTGGGTGTGGTGGCACACACCTATAGCTCCTAGCTATTCGGGAAGGTGAGGTGGGAGGATCCCTGGAGTCCAAGAGTTTGAGGCCAGCCTGAGCAACATAACAAGACCCCATATCTAAAAAATAAAAATAAATTAAAAATTGTAAACAACTCAGATATTCCTCAACACATAAATGAATAAAATTGGGCTTTATCTGTACAGTCGTATATAACTCTAAATTGAACGATTTATTGATAGGTCAGCACGTAGTATTATAAGATTTATTAATTTTTAAAGGCTTTTGATGGTCTGTTGGTGTGATACGGAATTTTTGGTTTTAATTTGTATTTTCCTAATTCCTAGGAGAAGGTGAAATTCTTTTTAGTAGTAGTCATTTGGGTTTCTAATTTTTACTCTTTGCCAAGTTTTCTAATTACTTATTTGTCTTTTTCTTGTTGGTTTATAATTCTTTTTTTTTTTTTTAAGACGGGGTTTCACCATGTTGGTCAGGCTGGTCTTCAACTCCTGACCTCAGGTGATCCGCCCGCCTTGGCCTCCAAAGTGCTTGGATTATAGGCGTGAGCCACCACGCCTGGCCTGTAATTCTTTATGTACCAATTATTTGTCCTATATGTATGTTTCACAAAAAAACTTGCAGTCTGTAGCTTATTTTTTAACTGTTTATGAATTTTTAAAATTGTACAGAAGTTTTGAAAAGTTTCAATCTTTTTTTTTTTCCTGTTTTGTGCTAATTCTTATTAAATAAATCCTTATTTTTTTTTTTTTTTTTTTTTTTTTTGAGAGACAGAGTCTTGCTCTCTTGCCAGGCTGGAGTGCAGTGGTACAATCTCAGCTTACTGCAGCCTCTGCCTCCTGGGTTCCAGCGATTCTTCCGCCTCAGCCTCCTGAGTGGCTGGGACCACAGGCCTGTGCCACCACACCCGGCTAATTTTTGTATTTTGAGTAGAGATGGGGTTTCACCATGTTGACCAGGATGGTCTCGATCTCTTGACCTTGTTATCTGCCCACCTCGGCCTCCTAAAGTGCTGGGATTACAGGCATGAGCCACCGCGCCTGGCCCAAGAAATCCTTCTCTATGCTGAGGTCATTAAGAATCTTGTATATTTGTTTTTGAAAGTTTTAAGGATTTGCTTTTCATGTGTAGATCTTTAATCTACCTGAAATTTAGGTTTGTGTATGGTGTGAATAGGGCTCTAATTTTTTTCTGTATGAATAACTAGTTGCCCTAAATCATCTACTATTGAATCTTAATTATGCCTTTAATACAATCAAGTTTGGGGGCATGTACAGGATCTCTGTTCTTTTCCCATTGATCTGCTCAATTCCCACATATCTTAATTACTGTATAAGAAGCCTGCCAGGAGCAGTGGCTCATGCCTGTAATCCCAGCACTTCGGGAGGCTGAGGCGGGTGGATCACTTGAGGTTAGGAGTTTGAGACCAGCCTGGCTAACATGGTGAAACCCTGTGTCTACAAAAAGTACAAAAATTAGCCGGGTGTGGTGGTGTGCGCCTGTAGTCCCAGCTACTTGGGAGGCTGAGGCAGGAGAATCACCTGAGCCTGGGAGGGAGAGGTTGCAGTGAGGTGAGATCATGCCACTACACTCCAGCCTGGGTGACAGAGTGAGAATCAGTCTCAAAAAAAAGAAGCCTAGTTGGCAGATTTTCCCATCTTGTTCATCTTATTTAAACTCCATTGACATTTTTGTTGGAATTGAATTGAATTTAAAGATTAACATGGTAGAACTGGCTTTGCAATATTGAGTCTTTCTAGCCAGAGATGTGGTCTCTGACTCCATTTGTTTGGATTATTTATACCCTTCAATAACATTTCGTAAGTTTTTCATTACAGATCTTTCTTCCCTAGTTTTTGTTATTGTTGTTGTTGCTGTTGTTGTTGTTTTTTGAGATGGAGTCTTGCTCTGTTGCCCAGGCTAAAGCGCAGTTGCACCATCTTGGCTCACTGCAGCCTCCGCTTCTTGGGTTCAAGCAACTCTCCTGCCTCAGGCTCCCCCGTCCTAAGTAGTTTAGTTGATTGTTGTTATTTCCTTTTTCTATTATTAGAATATAGACACACTGTTAATTTGAGTACAGTGATCTTCATTTCGGCTAAGCTCTTTTAAATGCTAAATGTTTGGTATTTAGATTTTCTTAGGGACTTTACAGCTACACTGGTTAAATTTAGGAAAGTTTTATTTCTTTCTAATTATACCTTCTTTGTTTTTATGTCTTATTGCTTTTGTCTAAGCCTTTGCATTCAATAATGAATAGAGATGGTGATGGTGAGCATTCTTATATCTTTCCTGACTCTAATGGATGACTGTCTTTCATGTAAACTCAGTAATAACAGTACTAATTGCAATTTGTTAAGTGCAGTTAATTAAAAATTTATTTTTTGTAATATCTTGCAAGACAGAGTTACCCCCATTTTATATGTGACATTCAAACAGGTAGAGTAGTAGTTTGCCTGTTAGACAATTAGTGAGTAGAAGGTCTGGGAATCAGTTTCTGTTAGTTTTTGTGCTTTACCTAGAGAAAATCTCTCAGTGGGGAGAAGTAGAAAGTCTTGCTAAAACGAAATGCTGACATTTTCTTTATGAATTCTCCATCTGCTACATGCTATAGAAATGGCACATAATCCCTCAGTACTCACCAGCCGCAGGCCTTATTTATTGCTTCCTTTTATATCCTGTTGATGTGAATGAACACTATTGTTTTATAGTCTTAATTGTTGCTTAATTCAGGTTATGTCTTATTGAACACATAAGCAGATTTTGCCTGTCAGAATCACCAGCAGCCTCAACCTTCTAGGCTCAAGCAGTCCTTCCACCTCAGCCTCCTGCGTAGCTGGGACCACAGGTGAGTGCCTAGCTAATTAAAAAAATTTTTTTTTTCTTTTTTTTGAGGCAGAGTCTCTGTTGCCCAGGCTGAAATGCAGTAGCGCAATCTCAGCCAACTGCAACCTCTGCCTCCTGGGTTCAAGCAATTCTCTGCCTCAGCTTCCTGAGCAGCTAGGATTACAGGCACATGCCACCACACCAGGCTAATTTTTGTATTTTTTAGTAGAGATGGGGTTTCGCCATCTTGGCCAGGCTGATCTTGAACTCCTGACCTCGTGATCCACCCGCCTCAGCCTCCCAAAGTGTCGGGATTACAGGTGTAAGCCGCCGTGCCCGGCCTAATTTTTAAATTTTATGTAGATATAGGGTCTTCCTATGTACCAGGATGGTCTTGAACTCCTGAGCTCAAGTAGTCCTCCTGCTTCAGCCTCCCAAAGTATTGAGATTACAGGTGTGAGTTTATTCTTTAGACATTTGATGTAGTTGATTGTTTTTGGTTTTGGTTATTTTTTGAGTGAGATCTTGTTCTGTTGCCCAGTCTGGAGTGCAGTGGTGCAATCCTGGCTCTCTGTAGTTTGAACTCTTGGGCTAAAGGTATCCTCCCGTCTCTGCTTCCCAAGTACCTAGGATTAGAGGGTAACCATAGCACCCAACCATTTGTTGTAGTTTTATTTGCCATCCAGATATAGGAGAAGTTTTGGAAGTTTATCTTTTTTTTTTTTTAATTGCATTTTAGGTTTTGGGGTACATGTGAAGAACCTGCAAGATTGTTGCATAGGTACACACATGGTAGTGTGATTTGCTACCTTCCTCCCCATCACCTATATCTGGTATTTCTCCCCATGCTGTCTCTATCCAACTCCCCGCCCCCCGCTGTCCCTCCCTTATTTCCCCCCAAACAGACCCCAGTGTGTGATGCTCCCCTCCCTGTGTCCATGTGTTCTCATTGTTCAACACCCACCTGTGAGTGAGAACATGCAGTGTTTGATTTTTCTGTTCTTGTATCAGTTTGCTGAGAATGATGGTTTCCAGTTCATCCATGTCCCTACAAAGGACACGAACTCATCGTTTCTTATGGCTGCATAGTATTCCATGGTGTATATGTGCCACATTTTCCCTGTCCAGTCTATCATCGATGGGCATTTGGGTTGGTTCCAGGTCTTTGCTATTGT
>CAUYLG010033450.1:0-43011 GCA_963573385.1 Cacajao melanocephalus | reverse complement strand
AGTGTAAATTAGTTCAACCATTGTGGAAGACAGTGTGGCGATTCCTCAAGGACCTAGAAATAGAAATTCCATTTGACCCAGCAATCCCATTACTGGGTATATATCCAAAGGATTATAAATCGTTCTGCTATAAGGACACATACACACGAATGTTCATTGCAGCACTGTTTACAATAGCAAAGACCTGGAACCAACCCAAATGCCCATCGATGATAGACTGGACAGGGAAAATGTGGCACATATACACCATGGAATACTATGTAGCCATCAAAAACGATGAGTTCGTGTCCTTTGTAGGGACATCAATGAACCTGGAAACCATCATTCTCAGGAAACTGACACATGAACAGAAAATCAAACACTGCATGTTCTCACTCATAGGCAGGCGTTGAACAATGAGAACACATGGACACACGGAAGGGAGCATCACACACTGGGGTCTGTCAGGGGAAATAGGGGAGGGACAGCAGGGGGTGGGGAGTTGGGGAGAGATAGCATGGGGAGAAATGCCAGATACAGGTGATGGTGAGGAAGCCAGCAAATCACACTGCCATGTACCTATGCAACAATCTTGCATGTTCTTCACATGTACCCCAAAACCTAAAATGCAATAAAAAAAAAGAAAAAAAAATTTTATGGGAAAAAAGAAAATCCCATACATTTTCAGAGACAAAAAATAAAGCAGGTTTTATTTTTAAAAAAGAAAAAAAAGAAAAGTTGACAATACATCACAAAGACTGTAAACTTATTCACACTCTTTCATTTAACAATTCCATTTTTAGAAGTGTATCCAAAGGAAATAATAGAAAATGTACATTAAATTTTCTGTGCTATAAAGCTTACCACCATGTTATTAATAATAGTAAAAAAAAAAAACCCAAATCAAAACACAGCTTAAATGTTCTACAGTATAAATTGATTAAATATATTGTGGACTTTCTCTATAACCGTTTCCTGTGCAGTTATTTAAAGTTATGTTTGAGAAGAATGTTTAATGATATGGAAAATATTCATATTTTTAGTAATAGAGGTAGCTAAAATGAAATGTAACTTTCCTACACCCACACAAAACACACTTAGACATAAAACGCTAGAAGGCTATGAGCACAAAGAATAAATTTTCTTTGTGGTTTTCCTGCATTCTCCAAATTTTCTACCTTAAATATTGATTTGCAATAAAAAAAATTTAATTTAAACTAAGTGTCCGAAGAAGAGTCCATATATACCTTATGTCTTTGTTTTGTATGGCGGCCAACCTCCAGAGCTCATTAAAGAAGAGCTACCAATGCAATCTGTAGCCAACTACAGGTCTTAGGAAGAAAGGCTGAGGGAACTCGGATTCTTTTCCCCAGAGAAGAGAGAGTTAGCAAGTGATTTCATAACTCTTTCCAAAATACAACAATTACCTGTGAAGAATGTTAATCAGTTGTTTTTTCCTTTACATGAAAATAGGGCCGCTGGGCATCGTGGTTCATGCCTATAATCCCAGCACTTTGGGAGGCTGAGGTAGGTGGATCGCCTGAGGTCAGGAGTTTGAGACCAGCCTGGCACCAAGGTGAAATTCCATCTTTACTAAAAACACAAAACTTAGCCAAGTGTGGTGGTGCGTGCCTATAATCCCAGCTACTTAGGAGGCTGAGGCATGAGAATCGCTTGAACCCGGGAGGTGGAGGTTGCGGTATGCTGAGACTGCGCCAGTGCACTTCAGCCTGGGTGACGGAGTGAGACTCTCTCTCAAAAAAAAAAAAAGAAAGAAAGAAAGAAAGAAAAACAGGGCCAAGGAATAGGCTAAATATAAACAGCAAGATCTTCTGAGACAAGATGGAGAGCTGCTCAATATCAGGTATTAGGTCTCCTTTTCAGTTTCTTTGCCTTAATGCCCCACACAATTCTAATTAATGGTAAGTCCCAAGAAAATGTCTGCTGAACAAACAAGTGAATGAATGAATGATGGATTAAGCTCAAGGCCACAGAGATGACACCTCCCCCAAAGAAAAGTATGGGAAAGAGAAAAAACAGTAACAGATATCTGGGCTCTGAATATAAATATATATATATATATGTATATATATTCACCTCCCTTTGAGCGCTCATTGCCATGTGTTGCTAATGGCTAACTTATTGGACAGTGCTAAAATAGAACATTTCTATTAATGCAAAAAAGTTATATTGGACAGCATGGTTCTAGAAGGAAAGAACAGCTTTCGCTAGTTACCCTCATAATCTATATAAGAATAGCAAATGTCGAATGTGTGGAGATACACACACACACACACATACACACAGACACATATATATATGTCCATACCCAGAGTATATATACACCCATAAAGTATTTCTGGCATGAAAATTATAGGGTATACAATATAAATAAGTTGGAGGTAAAAGATGGGTACCATGCTGTGGTAAACAGAAAAAAAAGAGCACAAAAAGCCATTTTCTTGTGGGAGAAATGCTCTGCATAATAGAAATACAAAAATACATGTTTTGAGAGAGGGGGGCTCCAGGCAGGTAGAAAATCCAGTCAGAACAGACCAGTTGCTGGTTAAAAAAACATACACACAAAGCCCATTGACAATATGTTCAACTAGGCTCACTTTGAAAAGCAGTCATTGAGGACCTACTGTATACCAGGCCTGAGTTGAGGAACAGGATATAAAACTATGATTATTCTCTTCAGAATTCTGTGGTCTAGATGGGAATGAAAGATAAGTGTCAGAAAAGAAATCCCATTCCAATGCCAGTGTACTAAGTAGTATGTAGGCACAGTTTGAACTAGGAAGTAGTTCCAGGAGATAGGCCTGAGCTAGGTCCCATAAGATGAGTGGGATTATGAAACGTCTGCTCACTGCCATAGATTTTGGGTTATGGATTCTACTGATTGAGAACTTTGTTGCCCCTAACAAAGGTCAGTCTTACCTATGACAAGAGGGAAAAAGAATGCACATTTATAATGCTCGGCACTTTAGGAACCTGTGATCTAGAAAGTAAAAGAAAAGTACCAGGGCAGGTACTGGGTGTTTTTCAACTGCAAAAATCATCACATTTGACAAAAAATGAAAATTGCTTCTTCAGTTCTATGTTGCTTACCTTCAGATTTTTTTTTTTCTTTTGCAGGGAAAGGGTTATTGCCCTGATGCCTGGCTTTCCCTTCTCTCAACTTTTTTTTGCTTACCCCAAAAATAAATTCCTATTTTAATACACTTGAATTAAATAAGTTAATGCATGTAAAGTGTCTACCACATAGAAAGAAGTCAATAAATGTTAGCTATTAATACAATTATTAAGTGTCATTTTGGCCTGTTAATTTCTTTCCTTATTGTTTTTTAATTGTTCTTTAATTTACTGCCTTAAACCACTTCCTTATTTTATTACTACCTGATCTGTTTTTTAATCTTTGTAAGTATCTTCTTAGCTGGTGTTATTTATTTTAACTACTCATCCTAGCTTATTTTATGTTTTTATTATTCTCTTCAGTACTTGTGTATCTTAATTGCTTTTAACCTTCATTTTGCAATTTCCATGTGATTTTATCACTCTCCTGTCAGTTTTATTCTTCCAATGCTTTGCAGTTGTTTAGTAAATTCTTTCTTCCTACTTTTCTTTTTCTTGGTTCCTAGCTATTCTAAATTTTTAAATTATATTTTCTATTTAAATTTCTAGTTTTATGTATATTATATTATCCCTGCAGGCTATCACATTTCTTTTTAACTTACTTTAAAAATCCACCTCTACTGATCTTTTACACCTAAATCCTAGAACAACAGTCTTGCCTTCTGTTATGGTGAGCACCACACACCTCTCAGTGAAGTGACGATCTAAAATCCTGCGGTCATGTATGATCACTGGGTCACTATCTAGGATGGTTAACCAAATATGACACAATAAAGGTGTAGAGTAGCCTAGATCCAGCAAAGAGCTTTCTAAATAATTTTTCAAATTTAATTTTAATAAAGAAATGAACTAGTCTTAAGCCTTCCATATGCCACCCTGAGAGGATACACAGCAGAACAGTCATAACTGAGTTCTTAAGAGTTCTTTTCCATATCATTCAGCCTCCAAAATGTTTATCTCAGGCAACATAAATTCTTTCACTATAAGGTTCTTGCCAATTCCCTTCACTTGGCATAAGGACTAGAGGTCAAGAGTCTATCTGGATAAACGGAAAGAAGAAAGAGGAGAAATGGCAAAAGGCAAAAGAGGAAAAATGTAATAGGGAGGAAATCACACTATAATTTAACTTTCTAATATCTTTAGAAAGTTTCTATTTTTATACACCTCAAAAACTTTTCTCACTGAAATGTGATTGTAAGTTGAATACAAGCCTTCAAAAGCAGGCTCACCGTATCAGAACCTGAGACAACTGTAGAGTAAACCATCTCATTTGATTTAAATTGGCCTTTCTAGCAATGCTTGGCTATAAGACAGAACGAGGGGCTGAGGGTAGGAGGTGGAAGGGAGGGAGCCCTTGGCTGCTTGGGAAAGAACAGACTATTCTGTGGACAACTATGTGACCTGTCCTTCCACTTCTCTCTTATTTTGTTTTGTAAACGATAAGAATGGGGTAGACACAAGAAAACAAAGGTTAGCAAACTTACATACAAGTGTATTACATTTGTTAAAACTCAGAGAATGGATACTTATGACTTGCACATTTAGTTGTACACAATTTTGTTCCAGAAGAGAAAAAAACTGCAAATAAATATTGAACTCTAGTTAATGATACATGTGCCAGGATATTTACTTAGGAGAAAATGCACGGTTGCCTGCAATTTGCTTTGAAATGAATGAAAAAAAATCAAGATGGATTGACGGATGCAGAGAAGGATAGAAGGGTGCCGATATGATGAAGCCAGTAGAGTTATATATTAATGATAGAATCTAGGTGGTGAGAATACTGATTTCACTGTAAAATTCTATCCAGTTTTCCATATGTTTGAAACATTTTAAAAGGTATCCTTAATGCAAATAAAGCTATGTAATTCCTTCTCTTCAGTAAGCCCCAGAGAGCATGGAGACTTTACACACTAGAGCTCAGCTTTGCCAACTTAATGTGTTTAACAATTGCCAGGGGATCTGGTTAAATTGTAGCATTTGATTTAATAGGACTGGGTGGGGCCTGAGATTCTGCATGGCTCACAAGCTCCCAGGTGATGCTGTTGATCTACAGATCACCCTTGGAATAGACTAGCAGGGCAGGGAGGAAGAAACCACGAAGTAGAGGCTGCCAGCAAAGGCTTACGTCACCTGGGAGACTTGAAACAGAGCCTCTATCTAATGGAAGCCCCACAGGGTTTAAAGAGTTCAAGATGAGTTCAAAAACATGTCTTGCTTGGGCTTGAAGAATTATTAGGTTAGATGAATTAGTGGCTGACACAGTTAAAAACTATTTCAAAAAAAAAACCATAACAAATGTAGGTATTTCTATATTTATATTTTAAATCTTCCTCCATAGTATTTCATAGTTTAAAGCATATTATTATGCTATCTGGAGTTAACTTCTTATATATGATTAATTTTTAATAAAGAGCTCCATCTTTTTCAGGAAAAGCTGATTTCAGCAGAAAGCATGCTTTTCTATGTTTTGTGGTAGGAAGGTTACTGTTTTCACAGAGTGCTCCCACCTCTAAGACCATCACCCCACCTTTGGTGGCTTCATTTTAACCTTCATTTTGCAATTTACATTCGATTTTATCACCCTCCTGCCAATTTTATTCTTCCAATGCTTTGTAATCGATTACTATATTCTTTCTTCCTACTTTTCTTTTTCTTAGTTCTAAGCTATTCTAATTTTTAAATTATGTTTTAATTTTCTAGTTTTATTTATATTATATTACTCTTGCACACCATCACATTTATTCTCTTAACTTACTTTACCAAGTTACAGTTACTAAATAACCAGCAGAGCATCTAGAACTTCACTAGCCAACATAGTAGCCACTGGCTCAAAGTGGCTACTGAAAATTTAAATTACTTTAAATTAAATAAAATTAAAAATGTATTTTCTTTTTCAAACTCGCCATATTTCTTTTTTTTTTAAGCTTCAAGATGTTTACTTTGAAAAACATACTTGCTTCTATATATGCATCTTTATATCTAGCAGCTGATCCGCATTAATTCTTTATTGTCATATCTTGTATGTTAACGGTACTTAGTTGATACCAATTCTCTTTTGGACCCCATGCCCAACACTTCTCTTTTTTTTAATTTCCAACTTTTAAGTTCCGGGGTACATGTGGAGGATGTGCAGGTTTGTTACGTAGGTAAACGTGTGCCGTGGTGGTTTGCTGCACTCATCACCTAGGTATTAAGCCCAGCATTCATTAGCTATTCCTCCTGATGCTCTCCCTCCCCCCACCCCCTCAACAGGTCCCTGTGTGTGTTGTTCCACCCATGTGTCCATGTGTTCTCATCGTTAGCTCCTACTTCTAAGTGAGAACATGCGGTGTTTGGTTTTCTGTTCCTGTGTGAGTTTGCTGAGGATAACGAACCAGCCATATTTCAAGCCCTCAATAGCCACGTGTTGCTGATGGCTAACTTATCAGACAGTGCTAAAATAGAACATTTCTATCAAGGCAAAAAAACATTGGACAGCATGGTTCTAGACGGAAAGAACTGCTTTTGCTAGTCACTCACAAAATCTATATAAGACTATCAAATGTCAATCATGCTTATAAGCAATTCATATATTTATAGTTGGTAGGAATATGATTATATGTGTGTAAATACCCCTTACAATGGCCACTCACCAAATTTTTAAAAATAATATTGACTATCCTGGCTGGTATATTTCTTCCCTTTCAGAGAATCAGATAACTGAACCAGGTAACTCCCAGTTCTTTTTGCTTTCTATGACTTTATGAAGTACAAGAACCATGTCCTATTGATGTGTGTATTTACTCCTGGTGCTGGATATTAGAAGGATCTCAATAAACATTTGTGGAATAAAGCATCTTTATTTACTTATTTACTAATGCTGTCAAACTGAAGTGTATTTAAAGATATGAAAAAGTATTGCCTCAAACTCAAATGTAGCCAGCTATTGGGATTTTTAAAAATTACCAATTTTAAAACAAAGGGATTTTTCTGTGAAAGAAGTCTAATATTTTATATAAAAACAAGCTTGTCTAAGAACATGGACCTCTTTCCTAAAAGGCAAGAAGGGGTGAGGCTAGACTCAGCAAGAAGAGACCATCTTCAGAAATCAATGCTAATGTTTCCCACAATTAAGCTCAGCTTATTCAATTGCCTTAATATTTGCTGACATCTAGAGGGACCATGCCACTTTCAGGAGCAACCATAAAAACAAACTATCCCTTTGAGGTTGTGATTTTTCTTCACAGAGCAGAAGGAAGGACCAACTTGAGTCTGGAACAACTAACCAGATCCTAGTCTGAGGACATTATGGTTACAGGGCCAAATGTGGGCCACGCTGGGCAGGACGCTATAAAACACCAATTCCAATGAAAGGAACATGGCATACACTGTCATTTCACAGTTGAGAATCTTTCCAGAACCACAATCTTGCATTTTCTTGCATTTTTCTTGGGAAATACAATAATTTGTTTATAAATGGAACTGGCATTGGAAGATGTTTTAGACAAAATCCAGCTCTACCGTCCTCTTTAGAATTCAGAAAACTGAGTCCTGTCAAGAGAAACTGACTCGTTCACAGGCAAAAGTGGAACGTACATGTACATACACACATGTACATACACACATGTACACACACACAGCATAAATGTGATCATGTTTAGTGTGATCACATCACTAGGTTTAAGATCATAAGTCATTGCAACTAACTCTACAAAGAGAGAAGGAGTTTCTACGAAGGAATGCTTATGATTATGATTAAGTCCATGGGATATCTATGTGGTTGGGGTTGGTACTTTTCTCAAACTGTTGCTGGTTGGTCCTAAATTCCCCCCTTCTGCCATATAATTTAATTTCAAATTCCTTCCTGGGCTACAGAGTTGGTCAGTTCCCTTGGTCTCGTCTTCTAGGAACAGGAAAGTCAATCGCAGACAAAGTGCTGAATAAGACTAAAAGGGAAAATGCACCCTGATTGACATCAGGGTTTCTCCAACTTGATCTGGATGTAACATGATGTAGCTTCATTCCCCAAGGTAAAAAATGCTTATGTTTATTGAATGAATGAATAAATGAATGCATTAATAAGCCATTGAATGATCTGACCTCATTTGTTTTCTGTACTTCATTTTATTTTTATTTTTGAGATGGAGTATCAGTCTACTGCCAGGCTGGAGTGCAGGGGCACAACAGTGGCTCACTGTAACCTCCCCATCCCCTGGGTTCAAGAGATTCTCCTGCCTCAGCCTCCCGAACAGCTGGGACTATAGGTGTGCGCCACCATACCCAGCTAATTTTGTATTTTTAGGAGAGACGAGGTTTCACCATGCTGGCCAAGATGGTCTCAATCTCTTGACCTCATTCATGATCTGCCCACCTCAGCCTACCAAAGTGCTGGGATTACAGGTGTGAACCACTGCGCCAGGCCTGTTTTCTGTACTTTTAAGGGCTTTCACTTGGCAGCTGGGGAAGAACATTGGATTGCATATGAAATCACAATACAGGGATATTTTTTGCTTCTTCAACCATTGTGGGCTGAAATAAAATGCTTTTCTGGTCTCAGGGTTGTTATGGTGTTAGGTTTAAAGGCCCTATAAGAAGCAAAGGCACTTACTTACTCTGTTTCCCATTGGTTTTGTTATGAAGGAAAGTGAGGCTCTTAGCTTCCTGAAGGCATGGGTCTATCTACTCTATCCCTGCTGCCTTCAAACCCTTTAGAGTCTGTTCTGCCACATTCAGACCCCTCGATTTTCCTTGGTTTCTTTACCCCTCAGTTTTGAGGCTGTTCATTAGTTTCTGGTCATAGCACCAGAAGGTACCCAAAGACAACCAACTCGGGGGCATATCTGGGTATGTTTTCATCCCTTTGAAATTCAAATTCAGCTTGGTAAAATAGAAGAATTATAACTGCGTATAATTAAAATGAGTTTTCAAAGATTTACACATGAATTTTAATTATTATCCTCAGTTCCCAGCCTTACAATTCCACATGTGGCAACATCTTACTAACATATACTTTAAGTGGAAAGAGGTCTCTTAGATATAACTAAGAAAAAATTAACATTATGGCATGTAGCCAAGTATTACTAAGTAACCATGTGGTATCCAAATGTCTGATATATGTTCATTTAAATAGAAGGTTATTTTTGTCCTAATGATTTATATTCTATTTATTTACTTGGTAAATGTTCCTTTTTCCCCCTTACCTAACATGGGAGAAAATAAAAACAAAACAAAAACACCTATATTATAGTTTACAATGATAAAAGCTTCCTCTCTATTTTTCTATTACTATAATGACAAAGCAAGATTATTTTTGTCATAAATTGATGTTAATGGCATGTTACCTTTGTAGAAATAGTGCTAACATTTATTTCTATTTCCACCAAACCTTTTGAATAAGAAAAATCCATAGAGGTATCTATTTGCATAAAAGACAGGCTAGAGTAAATTCATTCCTATAATCCACATTTTAAAACATAGTGGCCAGGTGCAGTGGGTCACACCTATAATCCCAGCACTTTGGGAGGCCGAGGCAGGAGGAACACTTGAGCTCAGGAGTTTGAGGCCAGCCTGGCTAACACGGTGAAAACCCATCTCTACTAAAAACACAAAAACTAGCTGGGCGTGGTGGTGCACACCTGTAATCCCAGCTACTCAGGAGGCTGAGGCACGAGAATCACTTGAACCCAGGAGGCAGAGGTTGCAGTGAGCTGAGATCATGCCACTGCACTCCAGCCTGGGTGACAGAGTGAGACTCACGCCTGTAATCCCAGCACTTTGGGAGGCCAAGGTGGGTGGATCACCTGAGGTCAGGAGTTCGAGATCAGCCTGACCAAGATGGTGAAACCCAGTCTCTACTAAAAATACAAAAATTAGCCAGGTGTGGTGGTATGCACCTGTATTCCCAGCTACTGGGGTGGCTGAGACAGGAGAATTGCTTGAACCTGGGAGGTGGAGGTTACAGTGAGCCAAGATCACATACTGTACTCCAGCCTGGGTGACAGAGTGAGACACTGTCTTCAAAATAATAATAATAATAATAATAATAATAATAATAGTAATAATAAGGCTTTCTGCTATCACAAATATCCAAGGAATTCAAACGGAAAAGTTTGTGTAACAAGAGCACTTCTTCTTTCCCATTTGGGTTTCGAGATATAATTTGAACGCTTGGGTTCGCTAGAAAGAACAGAAGTTACTAATTCTAATGAAAGAGTTTTCTGGATGATCTACAATTTAGTCCGGTGTCCCTTGGGCTAATGGTAAGAATCAAAGATCATAACTGTAGAATTCTAGAGCTGTTGAGCTGAAAGAGCGCTGAGTTTGCTTATCTAATACACTTTACAGATGAAGCAACAACACAGAGGTGAAGTGATGCCTTAAAAGAAAAGTCACAAGAAGGATCTAAGTTTCCCAATTTCAAGTTGCTTCTCCCTCCCTCCAGGTTGTCTTTGGAGGTTCCAGTAACACATCTAGTAGGGAGCACAATGAGAATCCAATTACAACAATGTTATGTTGCTACATGCATGGCTATCCCACAAACAGGTATATATATATATATATATATATATATATATATATATATATACTTTTTTTTTTAACAGGGATTCCTTAAGTATAGAAACAGGGACTCTATAAGGATAGGAAGAGTGAACGGAATTTTTAAAAATTCATAAGAATGATTCCACTGCTGAGGATAATTCTCTCTGCAATATCATCACCATATAAATTCATATACTTAATGCAGATTTGAATCTTATTCTCAGAGAATATACATCAGCCAGAAAGTTTGGAAAATTTTTTCTAAAAAGAAAGACTTAAGGACATTTTTGGATCTTAAAGACAGTATATTTGTGGATAAGCATTTAAAATGATAATTCTCACTAGATACTTTATAGCTGATACACTGGACGTGGTTACTGGTCATTAAAAAGCATTTTTAATTTAGTGGATCTTTTCTTCTCCTCCCTGATTTATTCATTCAATGAACATGTTTTGAGCAACTAATATATGCATTTTAGGATCATACACATACGCAGAAGTGAAAGACACAGAGATAATTTCTGTGCATATATGTATAGTGCAAAGGAAATGTGTGTCTATGACAAAGTAGAGAGAAGAGGGGAAGAAGGACTAAGAAAAGAAAGACACCAAGGAGGAGCCGGGCTTGAGAGTTACGTGTGATTTTGAGTGTGGTGGGGTGGAGAAGTATTGTAGGAGTAAAGGACATTTGTGTAGATGGCATACATGAGTGAATGTAAGTGGGGGAATGGGTAACGAGGTAAAGGTGAGCTGACCATACTGAATGGCGTCCAGAGTTTATTTTGATGACAGGAGGATGAGGCAGAAGGCCAGGAAGGCTGAGCCTAGATGTAAAAGACCCTGAACGTTGGACTCAGGGTTTGAGCTTACTTGGGTAGGCAACAGATTTCTGAGCAAGGAATGACAAACTTCAGAGGATGTGTGTGTGCGAGAGAGGAGGAACTAGAGACAGCAGCAGTGATGAAGAAGTTATGGCAATAGTCTAGTTGATGAACTATTTCTAGAACTAGGATGGCGGCAGTGAGAATGGATAGGAAAGAATGTGATAGCTAAGTAATCTTTAAGTATATCCGATTGACAGGGAAGTGGAATAATCTCCCTCCATTACTTAGAGTCCCTCTAAGCTTAGTATGCACTGCCCCCTGTCATATGAGAACACAAAGTACTTAAGGAGGTATAATTTAACTCTCACCGTGGCTAAGGAAGGGGGTCTTTAGGCCTTGCGTAACACTATATCCATCTCAAAAGCATACCTTTCCATCAGAAGAGAAAAGTGACAACGGTGTCCTAACCTATCCTCACTAGGAACTACCTAGTGAGAAAACCGCTCACATCAAAGGAGAAAAAAGGTCAAATTAGAAAGTTATCACTTATAAAATTTCATACTGCATTCACGTGGAATAATTTCTGCTTTGTCAAGCCCTTTCCTACTTATTTTCTCATTTTCTCCAAGGCAGCCCTTGAGGTATAAAGGGTGAGAATTACTGGCCCCAGTTTATAGAAGAGAGATTCAATATTTGCCCATGGGCACACGAGTTACTAGGACTAGCGGTCCCTTTATGGGACTCTTACCACTGCACCTGGCAATCCTATTGCTGTGTGGTCAGTTAAAGGCAAGGTCTGAACTTTACAGGGCTTAAAATAGATGCTGCTTGGATAAGATATGTGTGCTGTGAAAGTCCAGCCAGGAGAGCAGATAAAGGCTGCCCAGAAAATGTCCTCCATGGAATCAAACACAATCCAGAGCCCAGCTGGGAATTCCATTGCAGCTTTGGGGTTAGGAACTGTTTATTTTTATTTCTTGGCTCAAAGCTTTCATTCCTGTCCTTGTCTCTTCTTGTCTCCCCTCCTCTCTCTCTTCTGCTGGCAGTCATAGCCCTGCTCTATACACACGCGTCTCAGCGTCTAATACCACCATCTAAAAATACATCTCACTATAACAAGCTGAGCCTCCTGCAGGTGGCACGATTTAAAACTGATATCAAAAGAACATATCATGATCAGCCTTTGATTCATTTACCCCGCATATTAAAGGCCCAGAAATAAAATAACCACAGTTCATGGGAAAAAAAAATTAATGCATAATGAGAGACTCTTTCAAGTGGCATTTTCAAGCCTAGTTTTTGTGGTGGACTTATGTAATCAGACATAATTGTCTGCACATGTTTGGTTACACTATTTCAGAAATTATTCCCAGTCTACCAGATGATGTCAGAGAGGGGTCAGTGTTGACCGCCCCCGCCCCCCAACTCCAGAGTTTGACTGCTGCTTTCTCTCTTCTATGCTGCCCAATTAGGAAAGAAAGATGCCAAATAACAGAAGTGTCAGCCCCATTTCCTGCCCAGTCACGCAGACTTCCTTCAGTTCCCTTTTTGAGTATGCCCAGATTCTTGTCCCTACACTCTTGTACTTTCCTCATGTTCTTCTCTTCTGCTTATGCACAGAGCAAAGCTTTCTCTGGAAAAGTTTATCTTATATCCCCAAAAGATTCAGGACACACGTAAACGCATGTGTGTGTAAAGCTGCACTCAGAGACAAACCCAAACAACTTCATTCATTTGGAATTCTTTTGGAGAATATACTTTCCCACAATGGCTTCTTGTATTTTTCCAAGCAGTCTTCCCAGCAAGTAAGCCATCAATGCAGTGCTAATAATGTAGTTAGAACAAGCACAAGATGGGAAGAATCTCTCTGCTCTAAAAATCCTTCCTAGAAAGTAATATGATTGTCCAGAATATGTTTAACAGCGTTAACTTTGACTTCTCTCCTTCCGTTCCACAGAAGACTTGACAAATATTGTATAAACTCAGGGGGGATTCTGCCTGAAAAAGGTAGAAAATAAAGACTCCCTAACTTAAGTGGCCTTGAAAGTCACCAAGACAAACACAATCTGGTGCTTGACTTCCTTCTGCAACATCCTTACCAAGCAGCTAGCCAAGCCATGTTTGAATTTTCCAATGATGAGGAACTGCTAAAGAGAGCCAACCCCTTCTTTGGAGGACTCTTTCTGTGACAAAGGTCCACCAGATGTTGAAGTGAAACCTGTTTCTCTGAATCCACTACTCACTCGTCTTATCCTATGCTAACCCCTTTAGATCATTCGTGATGAATCTCATAGTGTTAGCATGCCTTACACTATTATGTACCACCCGAATTTTCTCTTTTATGAAGTAAGAATTCCTAATGTGTTCAACCATTCCTCATCTTATCTGAGAAATAACTGATATTCTCTTAATCCTCCCAAGCCAGACAGAATCATGTATGACTTGACCAACGCAGAGTTGAAGGGGCCATCACCTCCTTCACTGCAGACATGATATCTCCATTAATACAGATTACATTAATAAATAACCCCTAGCTCTTCTTTCTTCCATCCCTCATGTACTTTAATCATAGCAACAAAAACAAACAACAAGAAATGATCACCACCCAACACCCATACCTTTCTTCAATAGCTAAGAGCCAACAGTCCTACTTGAGCCTCTTGTGACCTCTAAAAGCCCAGGAATCATCCGTGATCTAAAAAACAGCCTCCTTTTCCAGGCTGCCCTCTTGTCCCAGCTTGCTGTCACCGCTGCTGAGAAAGCAGACGATTGATCTGAGAAATCAAGTTGGATTGCTGTCCCAAATCTACACTCGGTTCTCCTTGTGTCTGTCTGATCGATTTCACTCTGTGCGATATAGCTTGTCGCTATGAATTTTCATGCTAGTCAGGAGCCGCCAGCGTACCCAAGAACAAGTAGAAGATGGTCTGCACCCCTCCCCATCCCTTCCACACACCCAGCTTCTGTGTTAATTTTCTTTTTAACCATCCATAGACAGATTGGAAAATTATATATATATTTTTTCAGACCACAGACGTGGATGCAATGGATTTTGGCTACTGGTTTCACTTCCCAGGTTCCCAGGCCCCAGCTTGTGGTCACATTTCCTACCACTGTCGTACTAGGTGTCACCTGTTTAGCAGCTCCTCTAGCTGAACGCATGTGGCCGCAGGTGCCATGCAAACACTGATTGCGTCTGACAGCCCTAGACGCCAGCTGCCTGCATGAAGCCTGCCCAGTTGCCACTTTTTTTGTGGGTAGAATGCTGCCGATGGCATGACCGATACAGAAACAAGAAACTAGGTGACCGTAAAGCTAAGATAAGTCCTACTAAGTGGCATTCTGGGCCCTATGGCTTTGAAATAATTGGCAGTGAAAGAATAAAAACAAAGCAGGGGGAGGGGGGAGGGGGCTTGTTTCCTTACACTGATGCCCTGCGGACTGTACATCTGACTGGCTGCGAGTCCATCACTGTATCCTCCTGTCTGGCTGATAACATGGCGAAGGGTATCCACCTAAACAGATGAACAACAACACAGAGAAATTAGTCACAGAGGTACAGGGAAAGGGAGGCAGATCATCATCAGGCAGGCCACCATTTGGGCATGCCATGTTAATGTAATCATTTTGGAGACAGTCGTCCTGGGCGAGTCCATTAGAACGAGGCTAGCCTCCTCTGTATGCCAAATCCATAATGAGTTCTGAGTTCAGTAAGCAAGAGTAAAACGGTAAAAGAAAACTGGGATCCCCACATTGAAACTAGTTCAACGTGTCTGCATGAGATGGTAGGGATCAGGATGATAGAGGGGGCTGGAGGGGAGACAATGAAGGAATTTTCTCTTCTCCCCATTTTTCTTCCCTACAGATCATCCTATATAGCTGCTCCTTTGCTGGGTATCCTATAAAAACAAAGGTTCGGTTTAGAGGAGGTTTGGGCAGCCATCTCAGAGAGAGAGCAGTACTTGATTGAGACCTTGTAATTTTTGAGGGCTTAAGTGATGGCCAGTTGTTTAGTCACTTGACCAAAGCCTGACCATGTTATTTCAAACTTGTTTCCAGGCAGTGTTTCCCGAGAAAGGGGTGAATCGCTGACCAGTTGGTCTGTTCCAGGATGTCATGCTTCCTGTTCCGCATGGAGGGTGGGAAACTAGACTGACACGGCTCAGAACTTCCCTAATAATTCTGACCCACAGCATACCACTTTACCCTCTCACGTCACGTTTCATGCTGAGATAGGAGGATGGCTTCCTGAAGTATCATGAAGGAAATCTGTTTACTATGGAGCACTAAGGTTTGACATCACACGGCTTGATCTTGCTTCCCACTGTGGACTTCTACTCATCACCGGAAACTCAAGTCCCTTGACCTCAAGGATGACTAAGAAGATGAATTTAGTCAACCTGGCTGGGTGTTTTTAAAGCTTAAAATGAAAATATCAGATAGTAATCTATTTGCCTGCTTGTTAATGACCTCTTCATTTGATAAATATTGAGCACGGGAAACCAACACATGAAAGGGAGACCTGAAAACTGAGATAACATCCTGAATACCACCTGCTTTTTCCTTTGGTGAAGAAAGTAGATGCTGGCTCCACTTGCCTGACGTGCCTCTGTCACCTTGCCCTGTGCTTACTCTTCTTCTCCTGCCTTCCTGGTACAACTGAAAAGCCAGAGCCAAATGCATTCACAAAGTGTGGACGAGATTCCCCATGACAATGGTTGTCTTGATTTTGGTTTGGTCGTTGGTAAGGTTTTGGTTCTGATCTCTCTAGCTTTCTCTCTCTCTCTGGACAGAAGCAGGAAGTCCAATACGACTGAGGGCTCTTGGACTCTAAGGCATTCACCTGGCGGCATATTGGCTGGGTCCCTACCTGTGATTGCACGTTGGCTCCAACCTGGGCCCCTTGGTAAGAATCCCCATTGAGTGACTGCACGCTCATGAACAAATCTCCAGAGTTTGACATGTTAAAAGAACTGGAAGAACCTGGAAAGGAAAGAGTGAGGCACCTGAATCACAGAAAGGAAAAGGCTCAAACCCCACAACTAACAGCCAAGAGGAAGAATGACATGCAAAGCAACCCCCACGAATAAAAACTAAAATAAAAATAACACCAACAGACTCTGGTTAGTAGCATGAAGAACAGAGCAAGCAATAAAGGTGCATATTGTTTATGTTATGTGAAGCCACACCTCACTGCAAGTTGTCAATACAACTGCTTCCCCTTAGCAACTTCAAGCTGAGAAAGGGAACATTTATTCTTCCCAACTTAGTCTACCTGGAGTGTAGTCTCTAGACCTAGGATCTCTCTTCTATGCCTCTAAAATTCTAGGGTTGGCCAGGAGACCACAAGATATAGACTATGGGCTGGTCAGTGGTACTTCTGCCACCATGATAGAGCACATAAACGATTCACCTGGATTCTAAATATGCTATTGCTAAACCGTCCCCTCCCCTGTAAGGAGCAGCACCTGGGAGGGAATGCATGGAGTCAATGTCACACACCAGGCTGGCTCTGTGATATGGGGCTATTAACATTCTTAATTTCTAAAATGAAGGTGAAATTTCCTGCAGGGTGGCAACAGCCCAAGGAACCTTGAGGACTCTAAGAATATGTGGGAGTGATCTACCCTTCTCTGCCACCTACGACTATGGAGAAAATAATATAATGGGTCAGGAATTCGCAAGCATGCATGAAATATGAAATGTTGCTGCTGCTGCTAATAAGAATGATAGCAGTAAGTGGGCCACAAGAAGGGCCATTAGCCATTTGCTTTCACCTTACAGAGATAGAGGCATCATCCAGAGTTAGCCTTATGGTCCACCCTGGCACCACCCAGGTTCCACTGGTCCCCCTGGGTAAACCTAGCCCACCTTCAACCTAAGCATAATGGCTTGCAAAAGCTTAATATTATACCAAAGTCATCGTGCAGCTCAGCGCATTAGGAAAGAAAGCTCAACGTGCAAGGTTTGGTTAAAACATGACGTTAGCCTGGAAAAGGAGAGACCTTAGGGACCCAGGTCAGTTGCGCTCTATTATTTCCAACCCTATGTTGCTCAAATTGTGCTCCTGCCCTCACATCCTGAGACAGCCATCATCAATGTGGAATCGCCCAACAATGATTCATGCCTCAGCTCTGACACTTTCTCTTCTGCTAAGGTAAGGATTCGAGCTCTGAGAGCTTTCCTGCCCCACAGGAAGAGATGCAGCTAAGTGAAAGAGAGGCCTTTTTCCCCCATAGAAGGACCACTTAACAAATGACGAATTCTAAACTCTGACACGATGCACTATTTATCTATGGTATCTATCTACACTATTCATGGTGTTTTCATACTTTAAAAGCAAGAGCCATTTAGGGAAACGAGATGATTTATAAACCTGGGGACAACTCCACATTTTAAAAAATATTTATTTATTTTTATTTTTAAATTTCTTTTAAAAAAGACGGGGTTTCACCATGTTGGTCAGGCTGGTCTTGAACTCCCGACCTCAGGTGATCCTCCCGCCTTGACCTCCAAAGTGCTTGGATTACAGGCGTGAGCCACCACGCCCGGCCTCAACTCCACATTAAAAGAATAAAACTCAAATCTTCTTTGTCCTGTGGGATGTTCATTCACATGCAAAAAACTAGCTATTTTACTAAATAAAGCAATCCTCAACTAACTCCCTTCTCATTCCTTCTTTCCCGGGAAAAAAAATAAATGCTTTCTTTGGGGGTTGGAGGAGAACTCAAGCATCAACCAAAGGACTATGCCATCTTCATCTCTTTGAGACATGTCCTGTCTCATCTGGCCCGCATTTCTCTGTTTAGCTTATCTGAAAGGAATTAGAAAGGTAGGGCTTTGGCAAAACAGGTATTAAGATCTGACCAGGTGTGGCTTATACCCAATCAGTGGGACAAAGCCTTTAGTCTGTAACTTCCTTCCATTAACATGGGACATATCTTTGAAACTGTCTTCCTGAACGTACAAATGAAACAATGTGTGGCACGGAACACATTCTCACATGTAGTTACACAATGTCTCTATATACTAGTTCTATCCCTCTCAAATAATTTTGTAATCACAGATATAACCTAAATAATAAGAGCCATTTTGTAATGTGTTACAATACATGCTCACATTTAGATGTCATCAGAACCAAGAAGAATCAGCTCCAAGAACCCAAATTATAATTTGTTATACGTCAGCAGACTCCCCCACCCAACTCCCCAGGTGAAGCCCAGGTATTTTACTTCTCTCCCATCATCTCTAGATGATGTCTCATCATCCACAGAGTCAGCCTTAAGGTCCATCCTGGCACCACCCAGATTCCACTGGTTCTACTGTGGTAAATCTACCCCCTCAGCCTAAATATAAGGACTATAAGCTTGACTGATGTTTTTTTGGAAATTAGTACACAAGCTTAGAAATGGAAGAAACCCTCAAAGGCCTACATGATGCCCAATGACATGGCATCCATGGAACCATGAAGGCATGATATGTGCCATTGACAAGATACACACTGCAATTGACACAGGTGATTTTAAAAATACGTGTGCATAGATGAATTGTAAATATGTCTAGCTGCCTAATGTATACAGAGATAAATATGCACATGTAAATGTCCTTCATGTACAAGTGCATTTGTATCGGAGCAGTAATTGCAGAAACATTCCCTTGCGATCTTGGCTGTGCTGTTCCAGCATTTCATTGTGTCTGCACCCCATGTACAACATTGCCATGGTTTCTCACTATCCGATAAGTATCTAGAAGCAGTGATTGTGCTGAGGGAAGAGACCAGGTGTCTCTAACACCACAATAAAGCAGACAGAAGTCCACACAAACATCTAAACTACAAGGGGAAGACACGGTCTTTACCCAGCACAGCAAGTTGGAAAGAATTTATCATGGAATGGATAACCTCCTGGGAAGCACCAAGATCCACAGACAAATAGTGAATGGGCTCTCTTGGAGGTGCTGTGGCATTCTCAAAGAGCTGAAATGGAATGAGTTGGCTTACTGAGAAGATCATTCAGAAACCTTACCTGCAGGCTGTTTTGAAGCCATCAGCTACTATTAGAAGCACATTTTAAAATGTGCTTGTCACTTAAAAGGTTCTGAATTTGGTTCAGGAAGGAAGGCGAGTGCTCATTTAAACTGCTACCCTGACACTTGGAGCATGTACGGAACTAAATCTGCACTCAATTAGGCAGAGAAGAAATAATGGGTCACCTATGATTCTAATGCATTTGCTTGGGCAAGCATCATGATGTGGTAATGTGTTCATATCCATTTTCTTTAGACAATTTCCTGAAAATTGATTTCTACTCTAAAGAATCTTCAGGAGACTTAAATTTGCTAAAGAAAAACAACAACAACAAAAAATTAAAAGGACAAAACAACGAAAAAAAATCAGTTAACTTCATAATCCAAAAAAAAAAAAAAGAATAATGATAAAGCTTAAACCTAGAACAGGACCTCTCAACCTTGGTGCTACTGACATTTTGGGCTACTGACATTTTGGGAATTATTTTATGCATTATAGAGTGGTTAGCCACATGCCCAGCCTCTAACCAATAGATGCCAGTAACATCCTCCCTTCAAAATTGTGACAACCAAAGTATGTCCAGTTATTACCAAATGTCCCTGTGGGTACAAATTTGCCCCAGATGAGAATCAAAGGCCTAGAACAAGAATGGATTTACTCGTTCTTCTTAAGAAACTCAGTGTTTAAATGTATTCACTCAATTTTCTTACAGTATTTTAATGAAGTAATTGCCATTTTCTGTAGTTTAGAAATCAAGACTTCAGACAGATTATGTAGCCAGCCTGATTCAGCTTGATTAGATTGGACTCTCATATCATTTGGGAGCTCAAAGGATAGACCCTTTTTACTAGTGTAAGCTTAATTATGTCCCATGCTTGCTTTTCCATTTCCCCTTGTGAGTTCCAAAATTCACTGTTTCTTTCTACTTGGGACAAAGCCAAAGAGTAAGGTGTTGTCTGGTTCATTGTGAAAACCCTTCAATAGGTATGTACGTCAAGGTTGTGGAGTTGCAATTCCAGGAGAAATTGTTTTCACTTTTCACTTAAAAATAAAGAGGAGAATCATACTAAGAAAGAACATGAGATAAAACATCAGTGGGATAAATATTTTCACTTGGTTTTAAAAAACAAAATTACAAGCATTCCTGTGGATTTACTAAAATGTCAGTCAACTTCTCTGGATGTGTTACCTTCTCTCTGTGGGTACTATATAAAAACTTCTCATAAGACATGAAGGCTTTGAGTTTTAATATGTTAACCTTTCATCAATCCTGAAAAACACCAAACCTCTTTTTAGGGGTTGATATGGTTAGGCTTTGTGTCCCCACCCAAATCTATCTTGAATTGTAATCCCTATAATCTCCATGATCCCCACGTGTCAAAGGAGACCAGGTGAACTTAGTTGAATCATGGGGGCAGTTTTCCCCAAGCCGTTGTGATAGTGAGTGAATTCTCAAAAGATCTGATGGTTTTATAAGAGGCTCTTCCCCACTTCACTCGGCATTTCTCCTTCCTGCTGACTTGTGAAGGTGCCTTGCTTCCCCTTCACCTTCTGCCATGATTGTAAGTTTCCTGAGGCCTCTCCAGCCATGCTGAACAGTCAATCAAACTTCTTTCCTTTATAAATTACCCAGTCTCAGGCATTTCCTTATAGCAGCATGAGAACAGACTAATACAGGCGTATTAAAAGATTATGTATATGAGCTTGCCATTGACTAAAATAGTGCTAGAGGAAGAACTTTCATGGCTGAATTTGCTGTTGTCCTTAACATAAACAAACAGCTAAGCAAAATAATTCAAATCTTGGGGTTCTGAGCTTTAATAAGCCTACCACCACTTATCTAATCACAGAACGTGATATAATATCAATGCTGATGGCATACCACAGTGAACATCTGTAATGCACAAGTCAATTTCTTTCTTTTTGGATGTTAAAATCTTCTCCAGAAGATAATCCAAGCTTCCCGAAAGGGCCTCATTTTTCTGAGATTTTATAATCTCATCAAAATTAAGAAATTGAGAATGCCTTATTCTAGGCCACTACAGAAGAATTATAGACCCTAGGTTTTAACCATTGTTTGAATTGGTCCCTATTTTTGCTTTCTGTTTTCAAAACTTTACTTTCTCTCCTTCCTTCTATTCTTTCTCTTTGCTCCAGCCATTTTGTTTAACTCTGCTGGTATAAACTATAAAGCATGCTAAATGTCTCTAAAAGCTTGCTAATCACCCCTGGGTTTTAGTCTTAAGTGATTTTTAAAAAATAAATTATGCTTAAGAAAATAGAAGACATGAAACATATCAACAAATAGAAATATTTAGAAGTAATCTAAGATACTGAAGTGCTGTTCTCCATACAGAAGCCTCGAGCAGGAAGAGGATTTACTTGCAAAAAAATATATTTCTTGACAATAGAAATGAGTACTTATATTTTGTAAATCTCTGGAAAAGACTTTTGCTTCAATATGGAGGCTATGAAAAGTTCCTAGGTTCCAGAACTCTAGACTTCAAACTCTGCCAAAATATATTTTCAGGGGCCGGGCACGGTGGCTCATGCCTGTAATTCCAGCACTTTGGGAGGCCGAGGCGGGCGGATCACGAGGTCAAGAGATCGAGACCATCCTGGCCAACATTGTGAAACCCCGTCTCTACTAAAAATACAAAAACATTAGCTGGGCGTGGTGGCGCGCGCCTGTAGTCCCAGCTACTCAGGAGGCTGAGACAGGAGAATTGCTTGAACCCGGGAGGCGGAGGTTGCAGTGAGCCGAGATTGCGCCACTGCACTCCAGCCTGGCGCCTGGTGACGGAGCGAGACTCTGTCTCAAAAAAAATATATATACATATATATATTTTTCATATATTAACCTCTTATTTAAAATTTATTTCAACTATCATGCATCCTTTGAAATTACTGAAGAGCAAGTATATAACATGATAAACACTCTATGTGAAAAGCTTGAACATTTTAAAGTTCTATTTTATCTGTGTGGATGATTTGGGTTGGTTAAGAGTAAAAGAAAATACAGAATAGCCCGTTTATAACTTTTCCTGTTAAAATGTTTATCTTTTAAAATTCCATGCTGTTGCACACATACAATAGTATTTTCTTTTGTCTCTACTTTAGAAAAAGCACTACAAAGGGGTTCCCGTGCAGATTATTTCCAATAACTTAGGCACAACTGGAAGGCTTAGCTCAAATTTTCCATAATAATTTACCTTGTGCTCAGAATAGTCACATGACGTTTAAGCCACCAGAAAAATTCCTTAGAAAACTGTAAAACTGAAATCACAGACTTCTATTCCATAAGAGCCAACCATAATTCTTAAACACAGAGTAGAGGGTTAAAATGCTTACTTTTCTCTTTTTAAGGGATTTAGGAAAGAATAAATAGTTACGGATTTAGTAATGAAGAAAGTCCACCGGGTCTTACTGAGGACTAGTCATAAATCATGCTAAGCCATCTGCGATGCAGATATATCAGGGACAGGAAAAAGTCATTTTGATATCTGTTTTGCATTATGATAACCTTTGCAGGAGTGTTGAGTGCATTTTTGCTAATGTTGACAGAATTGTACTTCTTCCAAAGAGACAAGTGGAAATGTCTGCCTAGCAGCACAATTCAGCTTGCGGTGTTGCGTCTGAAATGCTTAATAATTGACCAGATGGAGACAATGGAACTCTCTGGTTATTGAACCTGTTAGCTTTGATCCCTTGTCAATCACACC
Source organism: Cacajao melanocephalus (assembly GCA_963573385.1). Lineage (NCBI taxonomy): Eukaryota > Metazoa > Chordata > Mammalia > Primates > Pitheciidae > Cacajao > Cacajao melanocephalus. Next base: position 19,804 of record CAUYLG010033450.1, on the reverse strand, counting down.
ATGATAGAGGAAGAAAAAAACAAAATATTCCTCAAAAAGTAAATATGCTCCTCATGGGAATCTAACCTGCAGTGCTGGCAAAATTAAAACTGGATTGAATTCGATGTTGTTTTATCATACTCATGCTGAAAAAGAACAGGCTACTCTTCATGCATGATTCCGTTTAGATAAAAGAAGGCCATAAAAGAAGTGCTGGGTATAGCCCAGTGACTTGGAGAGCCTTATCATAACAAATTTGTGCTTCTGAAAGCTCACAGAAGACAGTCTGTGGACCCCTACATGTCTCTAGTAACCAGCCACTGTAAGAAACCTTATTGTAGTGGACAGACCAGCTTTGTGGTCAAGGATACCACGTACTCTTAAAAAATATTAGACATTAGGTTTATAATCCTATTATGGTCAAATATATTTAGATTGGTAACCTTTTAAAGTTAGAAGAATCAATTTTCTTAGCTGTGCACCCTAGTCAAAATCAAACCAAACTTATTTAATGAGAAAATACTTGTTTTTCCTTTGCCAAAGGGGAAAAAAAATTACCACATGCCTTCCATAGCATACAAACACAAAGGTTATTTTTTTGCATTATTAATTATATATATTTTTACATGTGGAAATTCTGAACTGATGACATAAGGCACACCCCAATATATGGTATTTTGGCTTAAACTCTTAAATTAGTGATATAATGGATATTTCCTGAAATAAAACCTATTACGTAGCACATGACTGATAATTATAAAGAAGACCAACAAAAACCAATAAAGAACAACAACTATAAACAATGTATAGAAATATTCATAGCCTGGTTTTACATACCAAAAAATCTGAATGAGATATTGGCTAGAAGAGTAAATATTTCTGCATAGAATGCATGCTAACAGGTGACCTAGACATTATATTGTTGGAACAGCAACATTGACAAGGAGAAATACTTTATATAAAACAGACCAAATGACAGAATCCCAATAGACTATCTCTAAGCACTATGTCTAACTTATTGATATCCCTGAGAGGAGAATTTAGAGGTCTCATCAAGCCAACCAATTTACTTTGGTCTTAACTTAATAGACACATTAATGCAAACTTCCAGACAACCCACCTTGTAAACAGTACAAAAGATTGCTCTTTGGAAATGAAAGGAAGAGCCCAAAGTGACATTAATATCCAAAAATACAATCAAATACAGAAATTAACCAGTCAAAAGTCTGACAAATTAAAAGAAAATCCCAATGTAGGAAAAGCAAGTGTAAAAATGAAGAACAATTCCTCCACCCCCAAATCAAAGAAAAAACTAACCAGCTGAGTTGGGAGTTGAGGGCGAGTTAGCTTGGCTTCCATGGGCTGACACATTGGTAGCAGTGACAGCTGTTTTGGCAGCATAAATATTGGCTTCCTCTTGAAATTTACCTATGTTCTTCTTGTACCGGATTCGCTTATTTCCAAACCAGTTTGATACCTAGAGTAATTTAAGAGAAGATGAGAAAGTTCACATTTCACCCTTCAGAAACATTGCAGAAGAAAAAGAAGGGTTTATGAGAGAGGTGAAAAGGTAAGCTAATTGGTCTTATCCTACTTATATTAGTAATTTGGCAACACCAGTAAAAATATCTGAAGTAAAAGCTTCAAGAAGACAACTAGATACAATCGATTCTCTTGTTTAATATAACTAAAATTTAGCAAAACCACTGTGACAAAAATCTTCCTATAAAGGAGCTGCTCACTTAAACTAGAGCCCTTTTAATTTAGAGCAAGCATTTTAAATTTGCTTACATCTTCAGTTATGCCACTAAAATATACCACACATTTCAGGAGAAATGCCTCTAGCATTTATCAATGCGAAAGCTGGCTTTATGCCATCAAAATACACAGACCTTTAAATATCCATATAGGTGCTTTCGTGTGATAGATTAATTGCAAATTTTTGGAAGTTACATAACCTTAATGTGGACTGAGATTCTTAGCTGTATGTCACTATAGTCCTTAGGATCAGTGCAATTCAGTCTACCAGATTTCACTGACTATTTTGTGTAAAAGCTTGGTATTATCTACATAAGAAAAAAACTGAAGCATACAAATGATTATCCATTTGAATTCTAGGGTTTAAATGTTAAAGCCAGCAAACACAATAAACCTAATTTACTTTCATTTGTTAATTTATTTCCTTCCTGTGGTTCACAGCAGGTGTCTTGGCTCGATTTGGTACCTCTGCTCCCTTCATACCAAGACCTCTGCCAGAGGCAAGTGGAGACACAGTTAAATTCAAGTTTTACCCCCATAATTCCTGCCCTGGGAAGGAAAGTTTTATATCCCACATTCCAGATATGATTGTGAACTAAAATGTTGAGGTTTTTATATAATTACAAAACAAACTTTGAACCTGGTGAGGGAAGGGGTTGTTGATCCCACATGTACCACAGCTTACATATCATTTATATTTAACCCCCAACAATGGCAGAAAAGAAAATTGTTGCAAAACTATACTTATTTTTTAAATGCATTAGCAAACTTAAAACAGCTTATAAGGATTGCACTGAAAGGCCTATACAACTATAGGCCTATACAACTGTTACACTATAGCAGAAATGCCAAGCCTTAAAAAAAAAAATCACCACCACAATATTAGTAAACAAAAAAGAGAAAGAATTCAATAAGAAAATGCTTTATTTATTGTAGATGCTGATGTCTACAGAAAATGAGGTAAACTAGAGGAAAAAGGACACTTCTGGGTAGATTTCAGGATCACTGCATATCTAATTTCACTTTGAAATTTATGTTTTTCGTGATACAACTTTCACTATTCATAGGAATTGGTCATAATTATGGTTGCTTTTTGATTTATCAGATAGGAAAAGAAGAAAAAAGGTAAGGAGATTTTTTTTTTCTCAGATAACTGCACAAGCTGGAAGAAAGGGGAAAAAGATGAAGGTAGTTTGGGAGGACATTTGAAGAAGAAACATCTGAGTTCCAATTATATGTGAAAAAAACATGAGATGAAGCCGGGAGAGAGGATAATGTTGTGGGAATGATTCCCTTCTAAATGAGAAGAATGAACTGGTAGGAAGGTGCTAGGTCAGATCAGGTACTTCCTACATTGTCCAACAGACAATGATCTGGACAATGTATACAGTCAGCGTTTTCATGAATGAATTAATTATTCAACAGTCACGAACTCAGGACCTAATATGCTTTAAGCACTAGGGGTGTATAGATAAAAGACATAGAATGAGACATGAAATACAGAAAGAACACGTTTTTTTGGAAGAGCTTGATTCACATTTTGAACAAGTTAATTTTGAAGAACCTCTGGGCAGAGCCATGACGAAGTCTATTGGGAAGTAAAATATATGAGTTTGGTGCTACAGGAGAGAAGTTCCATCAGGTATTCAAATGGAGGTATTATTTGTAGCTGTGAGCATGGAAAAGATCACTCAGATAAAGTGTATAGTAGAGCATTGCTTTTCAAAGTTAAGTGTTCTTGGGGAAGCTCTTAAAATAAATTTTTATTATAGATTTCACCCTCAAAGATTCTGATTCAGAATGAGGATGACACTCAAGAATTTACATTTCTAACAGGCTCCCAGGGGATGCTGATGCTGCCTTCTGTGGATCACACTTTGAGTAGCTCTGGTGTAGAAAAAGGGCTCTTTAGGGATCTGGGGAGATACCGTCAATAGGTGGATTTTAGATGGATTTGGGTGTATGAGCAGCATATCTTTGGTTTTGGGTCATCAATAGTTTTTAGTAGATTTCAAAAGAACTTGTGATTTCAAAAAAAGACAATAATGATACAGCCCAAGAGGTATTCCCTGGCTTTGGGAAATAGGAGAAAGATTTAATAAATCATGTGATCCAACGAATCGTGATGAGTAGATGGGTCAACTAAGATCCAAAAAAAAAAAAAAGAGTGAGTTCCCTAGAATCCCACAGTCGACTCTTGCCAAAAACATGCTCCTTCTATGACATCATATTATATTGTCTCCCACTGGACTTGTTTAGCACTGGTAGCTTGGTTGATTTGGGGAGAGACAGATGTGATGGGGGAGAAAGAATGGCATGACCTTGGCATGGGCAGAGGAAAGGGAAAGGTGACACAACATGTAAATAAGCATTTTAATGGACACGCTATTTGTACCTTGACTTTCCATAATGAAGGAAATGAAGGTTGCTGAAACAGATCGGGATTTTAACTTGTATCTAGCTATACTATAAATGATCTCCACGAGGATTCCTTTTACCTTCAATAGGGAGTTGAAGTTCTGAATTCCACACTTGGAATTCAGACAGTAGTAATTTAGTTCTACTTTAAAAAGCAGAGGTTCCATGATACAATTCACTGATTTGATTCCTGCTGCATGTTTGTGGTCCACACCTAGAAGCATTCCTCAGACATGCAGCAAATATCAAAAAGCATTAATTCCCTTTTTTTGTGGACAAGGGGTCTAGATTTGGACAAGAATGGTGATAGCTCCAGAAAAAACTAGGCTACTTGAGTTTGACCATGGATGTTCCAGTTTCTCAGAATTGTCAAGACTGAAAATGACCTGGGTCAAGGCACCTAAGGAAGGCCTAGGGTAAAAAGGAGTCAATTCATTCTGCTTCATCTGAAAGAATGTTTTCAAGGATATTTGCTGCTGCAAAATCATCTTAGTTTGGTGGGGAGGCTTGGGCAATCCCTTCATTGTCAATAGCTTTTGTGGAGCCCTGTATTCTGACTGGACCTAATTCTGTATAGCTAAACACAGGTTGATGGGATCGGCACCCTGCCGGGATTAACAGAAGTCAGGATTCAATTCAAGGAGGTACAGATGCTCAGTTTATATAGAAGAGCATCTACTTCATTTAAAAAATGGTAAGTGAAATTTCTTGCTAGAGTAGCCCTCAGTACTCTCTCCCCTCCCCAGTTTTAATGGAAATACTAGTACATTTAATTCTCCTGCATGTGACAAAATTCTAAGAAAAACTTTCTCCAACAAATTTTAGAACTATCACTACCGATCTCAACTAGAAGCCAGTGGTGATATTTGAGGTTCAGACTGAATAAGAAGTTTGGGTGGATCTTCTGAGTGGACAAAATGTACGTACATATAAATACTGCCTACTTTTCTGCTTCATATTCATTTTGAAAACTCTAAGCCTATAAAAATTTTATATCATGTATCTTTCCAAGTCAACAGACACCACCTGTTATGGTTATTGCACTTTGGGGGAAGGGGGCATTCAATGACATTTTGTTCAACCATTCCAACATAATCATAGTGACATGCTAAAATTCCTACACTCCATCAGTTACAGAGTCAGCACATCAAGAGGAGACATTTAAGTTCCTTTCATTTAAAAGGCTATATAACAACTAGTTCCATTCACTGACTCTTAAAGTTCCTGGGTTGGGCAAAAAAAAAAAAAAAAAAAGGCTAAGGAATTGACTGAGTGTGAGGAATGCAGGTAACTTTCCTACACGCTTAAGACACCTCACCCATTTGAAGCAAAGGAGTGCTCGATGGGAAGAACCTTAACCCTGTTTTTACACCGTACTCCTTCTTCTCCTCCTTTTGCTGGTTCTTCTCAAGTTTTGCCAAGTGCTTACCTAGAAACTCACTTATACGCATACACATCGAGTGCTTACCTAGATTTTTTAAGGCTATGGCTGATGGAACCTGCAAGGCATGAATATCCAGTAAAGCAAGACCTCTAAGAGCTGGCCTTGGAGGCCCCACCACGGCCAGGCTACAGGCTGAGGCAGTTGAAGGGCTGCTTACCTGCGAGACTGTGATGCCGCACTTCTTGGCTAACTCCTCTTTGGCTTCCTCACTGGGGTAAGGGTTGCTGAGATGGGAATAGAAATATTCATTCAGGATTTCTGTCGCTTGCTTGTTGAAATTCCGTCTCTTCCGCCTTCGAAAAGAGAAAGGAAACAACAACAAAAAAGCTCACACCAAATAAATATAAAATGTGAGAGAATAGAATCTACTTCTGGGAGAAGACAAATTTTTGAGCAAAAGGTGAATTGGAGTAGATTTACCAAAAGGTGCTGGATGCCAAAACCATCATTAAAAGCATTTGCTCAATACTTCATTGTGTACCATCTGGGTGCCGAACAGAAGAGTGGTCACAGATATTTTTGCAGAGTAGTGAGGAGCATAAAGTTTCAAAATTCAGGCCATCCTAGTTGTTTTTTTTTGAGATGGAGTTTCACTCTATCGCCCAGGCTGGAGTGCAGTGGTGCGATCTTGGTTCACTGCAACCTCTGCCTCCCGGGTTCAAGCAATTCTCCTGCCTCAGCCTCCTGAGTGGCTGAGATTACAGGTGTGTGCCATCACACCAAGATAATTTTTGTATTTTCAGTAGAGATGGGATTTCACCAGGTTGGCCAGGCTGGTCTCAAACTCCTGACCTCATGATCCATCCACCTCAGCCTCCCAAAGTGCTGGGATTACAGGTGTGAGCCACCACACCCAGGCCCATCTTGGTTTTGAATCCTAGATTAATTAAATGTCAGCTGGGTGATTTTGATCAGCTTCTTAAATGAAAGTGAAGAGGGTCTTACTGATCTCACAGGGTGAGAGAAGGGAAGAGATGAGTCCACACAAAGACAGCATTTAGCACAGTGACCAACACATGGCAGGCACTACGACTTGGTGTTTCTTCCTACCAGGTTCCAGGCACTGGGCCTTACCCCTCCCTCTTGGCAATCAATTCAAGTTATTCATTTTTCACAACTCTACTGAGGTAGACATGGTTACTCAAATTTACCGATGAAGAACTGAGCTCAAAGGTCACTCAGCTAGTATGTTACAGAGTCAAGGTATTAATTCAGCACTGACCAACTACAAAACCCAATCTCTCTCTTCTATACAAATTGGCTCCTTGCAATTACACAGAGCCTCTGTAGCCATAAGTTAAAAATCAGTTATCATGTTCTTTCCCTTCTATCCCCATGTAAATGTATGTAACATTTTTAAAAGGCATCTGCAGAAGAGGGCACGGAACTGACTGAAATTAGCCCCCAGCAGTTTGACCTCTCTCAAAACGAGAGAAGTGGCACTTCTTAAGCAAGAACAGCTGCTAAATGGTAAAACAAAAGCCCACAGAAATCTTTTTCATATACAGACTGCCAAAAAGGAGAAAATCACTTTTTTTGAATGAAAGCATTTTTCTGCCTTTTTTAAAAAAAGCGCTAATTGAACTAATTTAAAGTGAGAATCACTATATTGCTTCCTGACAATGAAGGTCTGTGGATAGCTGCAAGAGTTGGGTAGGGACTCCAGGCTCATTGCAAGGGCTGGTTGGCCCTCCTTGAAGTGTGAGGCCTTCATCTTTAAATTAGCTTGCTTAGCACTGTTGCCTTTCTTGCTTTTATTAAAAGCTTTTCTGTATGGAAAAGATTTCCAGAACATCCCTGATTATGCCAGGATATAGGAGTTCCCAATTTAGCCAACAGAAAGCACTGACAGCTTTACCAGACAGGAAATTCAGCTAATATTGTATTTTCAGGGTCCCACTTGGATTAATTAACACAATAAAGTGCCTGATTTTACCGGGTGAACTCCATCTGTCCACAGGTGTTAACCACATCTGTCCAGATTATACCAAGCCCAAGTCACTCTCCTAAATCATGCTGAGTTTCTGGGTCACCCAGCATCAGAAATTGTACAGACTGGATTTAAAAGCCCAACTACAAAGTGGGCATGTGTTAAAAGCTCTTGCATGATGGGAATTTGTGGAAGATAGCCAAGTGGCTAACAGGGTCTGCAGGCCAGGCTTTAGATAACCTTTGGCTTCTCCTTCTTCACCTAAAGAAGACTGTTGTTCTGGGCCTGGGGAACTGGACCCAGAAGGCTCCCTAATTGGGAGAGTCTCCGTTCCTTCATTCAGTTGTTTGCATTAGCATTACTGTGTATTTTTTGGGACTCTTCCAATTGAGCTCAAAGGAAGCCTCTCTGGAATGAGCCGGTGGTACACGGATGGTGCAGACAGCTGTTCCCAGCTCTTCTCTCCTTGTGATGTGCGATCTTCCCTAGGTGGTCTCATCTACTCTGATGGACTCGCTTATCACCTCTTTTAGTAGCTGTCTCAATCTATGGCCTTTGAAACCCTAGGATCAGGATTTTTCAGAATTTCAAGAAACCTAGTGAAAATAACATCTTTCTACAATAAGCTTGAGCTAACTGAGACTCCTGGTTTCTTTGCTTTGGCTTGAAGTGTTACCACCTTGGCGAGTTACCATTTGTGATTTCAAATCAATCGGTAGCTTTGTGAGTTGGGCATCTAGGTTTTGAATTTAAGAAATTTGGAAGTTGATTAAACATACTGGATAAATATGGTGTTTTAGGGACAGAAAACATTTGAATCACAGGGTCCATGGGGGAAGTTTTATTTCAAGGACTCACGACAGTGAGATGTGTAGACATCGCAGACATACACTGCTAACTACCAAATTTATTATCTCCTATTCTAATACCTCTGCTAAGAGCCACTGGCCCATTTATGACTACAGACTCTAGGCAACTTCAAACAAACTGTTTCCAAAACTAACATCACCTTTTACCCAAATCAGCTCCATTTTCCTTGTTATCCTTGTTATTTAGTGAAATTACTATAGATAGGGTTCATTATATTTGCTAATTTGTTCATTCATTGATTCATTCACTCATTCCAAGATTTGAGTATCTAGCATGTGCTTCCTGCTTTCTTACCTTCATCAAATGATTGGCCCCAAAGCTAGTCCTGCCAGTTCTACACTTTCAAATCTATCTCTTTTGTTCCATTCTAATTGCGTCGCTATTTGTGAAATGAGTAAAGAGAAGCCACTGTGTATCACACGATTGTATGACTAGTGCTGTCCAAGAGTACTTTCTGCTATGAGTGAAATGTTCTGTATCTCTGCTGTCCAATATAGTAATCATTGGCTGCATGTGGCTACTGAGCAGACGCAATGTGGCTAGTGTAACCAGAGAGCTATTTTTTAAACGTTTATTTTAATTTAGTATTTAGTTAACTTAAATTCAAAATTAAATAGCTATATACCAGACAATGCAACATTGGATCAATGCTTTCCAGAAATAGCACCCAAGAAGCCCTCCTGGAAAAAGATTGTAGCTCTGGGGACACCATCAAAAACATAAAATATCTTTGGAACCTCTTGTTTTAGTCTACTCTAACATATATCAGTGTTTATCTTAAAATAAGAATTTTTTCTTTTGAATACTTATGGAAAATGTGGAAGGTATTTAAGTTTATTTTCTGTGGCCCCAGTTTGAGGAGCACAGGCTACAATAATTGTTCTTTACATTCTCTCTTCTCCAATCCAGCTCATCTTCCAGAGAATCACTAACAGTAATCTTCCTAAACCATAGATACGATCATGTCACTAATCATTATAAAATTTAACGATGATGGGTGTATATATATTAACGTAATATACAATGCCGTATAATAGTAATATATAACAGTAATCATTACGATAGCTGAATTATGATGTGAATATTAGGTGCCAGATGCTATACTAAGATTTATTCCTATTTACAGGATTATCCCCGTTTTACAGGTAAGAAAACTGAGACTTGGGAAAATAAGCCACTTATCCAGGGTCATATACGTCATCAGGGTTGTAGCCAGAATTTGAATCCTGTGCAATTTGATGTGTTAATTTCCCATACTTCTTCCTTAAACAGCTCTGAGGGTTTCTGCTGCTTAATAGGATAAATTTAAAATCTTCACTGGTATAGTTAAGGGTTTTCAGTGGATCTTTCCTATCCCTAGTGCCTCATTTCTCCTCAATCCTACACATGCTCTGTACAATTTCGTCTAGCCACATCATATGCCTCTGCGTTCCCCAAAGACTCGTGGCTTTCATGCTCCTGTGCCTCTTCACACCACCCTGCGTATATCTCTCCCACAACATCCGCCACAGATTTACATATGTCTCACCAACTAAGCAGCAAATTCCTCAAAGGCAGGAGACAGGTCTCGCTCATATTTGAAACCCATGTGTCTAACACACAGTAAGGTAAGGAATGCCGGGTGAAGTAGCATTACGTTGTTTTATTTTATTGTTATTCCTTCCATTTGGCAAACATCCCGCTCCTCTGAGACTCTGTATTTTCTGCCCTCTCTCTGGATCCTTTCCTTAGAGTGGAGTAGGTGGATGAAGGAACCTAATGTGTAACATGCGGTGTTACGGATAGGTGCAACAGTATTAGTCCCATGAGATTATGAGCTCTGTGAAGGTAGGACCCCCGTTTATATGCATTTTTTTCATCTTTGATGTTCCAGTGGCTACTATAACATCTGGCAGATATAAGAGCTCAGTTTAGATAAACCAGTAAGTCTAAGCAGGGTGCCAGTGTGACCAGACTAGACCTTCTTGGATGTCCCTTCCTCTTTCTTGCCATCCTCCTCTTTGGCAATTTATGTAATCCCCACGATTGCAGTGAAGTACCCAGACGCACTTTTAATCACCTATTTATGTTACTGTTATTTCCAGCAAAATGTTATAGAAAAAGTTAAGATTATTGCTTGACAATCATTTAGAGAGCTTATAAGTTCTCTCCCTCTTTTAACAACAACAACAAAATGTTATTTATTGCCCTGATAATAAACGTACCAAGTTGTAGAGTACAACAATGCTTGGTTTATAGCACGGTATGATAAATGCTGAATGAATGGAATTTTTAAGTTAAACTTTCCTGGTACAGTTAGGTCAATCTAAGGAAGAGATAGGAAATGACTTGAGTGGGATAAACCTGGTCCCAGAGCTCAGTTGAGGAGTGTGGTGGACAGAATTCCAAAACTCTAGACCCTGGTGTCCACACCTTCCCTGTGAGTGGATGGGATAGTAAATTCGATTAGGCTCCTCATCAGCTGACTTTGAGTAAATGAAAGGGAAGATTCGATTAAAGTCTTAAAATGGGAAGTTTCTCCTGCTGGCCCTCAGGAAGAAAGCAGGCAGCCAAATTGTGAACTGCCTGTTGAGTAGGGCAGCTTCTAGGAACCGAGGCCCTCAGTCCTACAATTAGAAGGAAATGAATTCTGCCAACAACCAGAACGAGCTTGGAAGGAGACCCTGAGCCTCAGATGAGATCACAGCCTCAGCTTATAGCTTGATTATAGCTTCGTTGTGGCTAGGGCAGAGGATCCAGCTAAGCCATGCCCAGGCCCCTGACCAACAGAAACTGTGTGATAATACACTTGTTTTGTTTTAAGCTGCTTAATTTGTGGTAATCTGCTATGCAGCAATAGAAACCTAATACAGTGAGTGTTCCACAACAAAGTAGTAACACTCAATTCTACACACCTATTAGATTACAAAGACTAATCCCATTACTAAATCAAGTCCTCTTTGTATTTTATTTGTCTTCCATGAAATCTTTTTTTGGTGAGGCCCTGCCTATCAGATGCACGGTTTAGAGGAGCATGTGAATATCTGCATGAGTATGTCTTTCTCACTAAGCTTGCTTAGCTATCTCTCCCAATTATAGTTAGTGATGCTGGAGGCACTGATGTGAACTCCCCAAAAAAGGATGGCTGGCAAACATTTATTTTTGGACTGAGAAGGCCATTTGCTCAGCCTTAGGCTGGCATTTGGGGTCATGTTCTTCCACTGGTAATAAATATACCCCCAAAATAAAATGATAGTAACAATGACAATAGGTTAGTTGTTTTAGTTTTGAATCCTGGCTCAGAGGCAATGATTCAAAGGTTGTCACCAAAGCAAGAAAAAGACCCTGTATTCAAGTGACTGTCCTTCTGGTGCCAACTGGAACACTGCAGGCCAAGGCTGGTGGATGTGAAAGGAATTGTGTACAAAGCTCGCCTAGCTTTGTGTCCTTTAGAGTCTGACCTTCAACTGGGCACAGCAGAATTACTGAGAGACGATATCCAGTGAAGCAGTAATTCTGCTCCGCCCTTCTCTCTGCTTGCTTTCTTGAAAAGAACCCAGTCTGGACCCAATTGTCCTTTTTTGTTTTTTCAATATCTGCCAACATAAATACTGACTCCAGCATTTTAACTAGGGGAGTTACCATGGAGATGTAAGCAATCCATGCGGGGTGGCAGCGGCTGCAGCACAGAGGAAGGACCCAAACAGAGGCCACCAGTCACTTGCACTTTGCACTGTGCAGAATGTGCGGCATTAAAGAAGCCGGGCAGACAGCAGGCCATGGGTGAGGGAGAGGCACAGAGGATCCTGCTTGAGGGTGATTTTGCCTATTTCCACTCCACCACTATACCCAGCTGGGGAAAATTACCTTCGTTTTTACTTTCTCTTGACTTCTTCTATGGAATTCTACTGGCCCAGAGATACATTTTGCTAGCTGGCATTCTCATGCTATATTCCATGCAACCCAAAACACATTGACTAAAATGGAGTGAGGAGAAGATGCCAGGGCATTTTAAAGAGGTCCAAGGACTGTACTGGCCACAATTGTGAAGACAGAGAAAAATGCAGGTAGGAGAGCCGAATAAAACGTGATCTCAGAGGTGAAAACATTCAAGGGGAGTAACAAATCGTTTTATCTGACTGAAAAGCTACAAAATTATAGATCATGAAATGGTGCACTGACCCTGACATATCTAATGTTCTAATGATAAAAATAACAGACTGGGATTATTATCAAGAATTTAAATATGAATGGTATCTGAATTCACAGATGACGAATTTAAGACAAACTGTAGATCGCAAAGCACACCCATAATCAAAATGTATTTGCTAGATGAATTATCAAAATATTCTTCTACAGTAGATCAAAGGTGTAACTATTATCATCTTACAGGCTGGATAACAGAAGCAAAAGGACTCAAAGGGATTCATATAAATCCATCAGTCTAGAGTGTAGGAGAATCAAGAGATGACCACTTTTCTGTGTCCTCAGTTCTTGTCCTCTTTTAAAGGCCCTTTCTATCCGTGGTTTCTTCGAGTGAATGCTCTAAACTCACAAGTAAGGACGTGAGAAGCAATGCCAGATGGAAACCATCAAACCAACTTGGCCCATGTTAGACCACCTACTTGTTACCTCTGTGTCCAAAGTGCCATGTCTTATTCTGCACTCCTAAAATTAGTCCAGAGACAGCAATTTACTTAGAAATATTTGCTGAATTGAATGGAGCGCACTCTCTGTCCAGCTATAGTGTGGAAAAAGCAAACGGAATAAACTTTATTGAAGAGAGCCTGTTGTAATAGAATGCTAGTAAGACAGCTGCAGGCCCATGGTTATAAGATGCAACTATAAGAGACGTACCTAGGGCTATGAAAAGAAAAAAACTCACTGTACCTAAGTCTTCCTTGCTGCTACCTACAGTGCGTAACGGTAGTGATAAAGACTATCCCTTCCAACCATGTATTTTCCTGGTACTGTGTGAAACCAATGGCCTATCTAGTCTCACAGAACCATCCTTGGGCGACCACGTGGCTCAGCGTTGATGGGATAAAACTAGAGCCTGTAGAAGGGGCCAGCTGTGGACTCTAGCCCCAGATAAATGACTCCCAGATAGGGCAGGATGGCCTCTTGGGAGACTCACCGCGCATCCAGAAATCGGGAACGCAGGATCATCACCGCCTCGCACGTGCTCTGCTTGAGCTGCATCTGGATGGAGCTAAACTTGCGGTGGATGATGCTGACCATCCGCTCAATCTCCTTCGGGGAGATGGGCCTGGTCCGGCTTTGCTCTCGCAGGAGATTCATCACATGGGTGGTGAACTCGTTGCAGGCCTGGAAAGGCAGGACAATAAATAGAGTCATTGAGGGTCCAAGCCTCAACAGGCATCATGCCTACGACATCAGGTCACGTAGGCTTTCCTAGAGACTTGTGCACATCAAGAAAACTGGGATAGTTTGTGGTAGACGTCTCTTCCAGCCTCTGTGGCTCTAAGTTTTGGCCATAATGTTGAATTTTTTTTAAGAGAAAAAAATTTCTTAATCATTTTATCTTAATCTTTTTTTTCCCATGATTTTACCAGAGTGAAAGGTAAGAATATGACTTCTAGTATAAAATATACTACACTACCTTTTGCCCCAAAGTTAACAGCTAAAGAGAGTTTGGGGTCAAATATATCATGTGCTTTCTGCCTTGCTCATTATTTCTGATACAGGAGTGCTTCCAAATACTCAATTTTAGAATGCATAAACAGCCAAAAGTGTTTAAATGGAATCATGGAATTAAAAGCTTTGATAAGTCTTCCAGGAGATTTCTCATCCATCTATTTCTAGTTCAAGTTTTATTATAAGAACTTCCTCTCCCGTTCTGGCCTTCTGAAGATCCACTATGTCTATAACACAAAGGGAACCTGTCCCTGGGGTCTTAGAGAAACAGCATCAAAACATGATTGAGAGGATTCGGGAAGTATCCTGCAAAAATAAAACTCTCAGTTTATAAACTAGCATATCATCGGTTCTGGAAGTGGAGTTGGAAATCATATTTCCCCACCTCCTTATTTAACAGGTAAAAAAAAACTGTGGCCCAGAGAGGTAAAGGGACATTTCCATAGACACACAGCAAACATGAAGAGGCAGAGGGAGGGCCCGAGCTCTTCCTATTTTAGGCCAGCGCCTCTGTCCTTTCCTAGAGTCCGAGCTTGCTCCTCTGAGAACTCCTGCCCTCTCTTTAGTTACTATGACTTAGCATCTGTAATCTGGTTTCCTTAGCTGAGCATTCAACAAAACATCTATTCACAAATTGACTCAAAGAAATACTGTAAAACTGTAATAGATTTGCAACAAAAAGACAAGATGATGCTTTGAGACTTAAAGAACTAAAAATTCAATTGCTCCAACTTACTAACAGCAGAAACATGCTCATTATTGATAACGTGGCAATGCTGTTGTCCTATGTGTCAATAATTCGGTAACAATAACAATAGTACACACTTACTGATTACCTAAGAAATCCTTTGAGGTTGGTTGGCAAAAGGTACACAGGCAGGTGCATCCACTGGGCTGTGTCCACACTGGTGAATGGGAGGCCTGGGTTTTTGACCCTGCCTCGGTGAATACTGAGGCACCTTTCACTACACAGTGCCTCACCTAATTCACCCAAAACTGGATTTAATCATTCCTGACCCTTCAGCAAGGCTAACAGCACGCACGCTCTTGTGCTGTGACCTGCAGACTGAGCAAATCCCTCACATGAACACAGTGGAGAGGCTGAGTGAGAGCATAGACTGCCCGGGTCCAGCTCCTGCCTCTGGGACTCACTCAGCTGTGGGATCTTCACAGTTACTTAACGTATCTGTGCCTTGTTTTTCTGATTTGTGAAATGGAGATAACAATACCCACCTCATAAGGTGTAGTAAGGACTAAATGAGTTACTATATGTGTGCCTGGCCCTACAAATACATGTCATCATTCTCTCTTCAAAATATAGATAACATAGAAATCCAATGTATTTGTCTATATCGATAACTGGGTAAAGTTCTCCAGTCTTCAATTTCCCTCTTGGTAAAAATAAAGATGGTAATAAATCCCTCCTGTCCACTCTGCAGGCCTATGCAGAAGACAAATCCATAGAAGATCAGTTCCTTACGGCATGTTACTCTCCATGGAAAAGTGCTATATAAACATGAGATCTATATAGTAAGCTCATTCCCTAGCCAACTCTGGTGCCCGGAACTATACAACCAAGAGAAGGAATAAAACCTGCCAGCAAGTTGGCTGAAATTCGGAGGCTGCAGGATGGAGGGCTAGGCACATAGCAAGCATCCCAGCCGTCTTTCTAGGGAAACAGCCTCCAGCCTGGACGCAGCCTCCCCACCTCATGTGGGCTCCAAGAGAGGAGGAGGGGCTGGATGTGAGGGAGCACTGTCAAGTGCACCAGCTCTCAGCTGGGAAGCCGCAGTGCACAGCTAATAATAATGTGCTTCATTATGGTGAATAAAAATATTCACAATATCTGATGTTTATTCAGGGCATTTTATCCCAGGGCCCTTTCTACTCTGCAATAAACAGACAGTGGAGTCGTTGCACCCACTGCTGAGGTGGAGCAAAGCAGCTGCTGAACAGCTGCTGAGGAACACGTAACAGAGGGCAGAAAACAGTTCCAAGTCCGTTTTAGATGGACAGAGCATACTGATCCAGATTTTTCTAGTACCTGAGCTACCCACACCTCCTCTTCACTTCTCTCAAGTCTTGCACCTTCAGAAGCCGGGCTACTTCTGATGGGACAGGCACCCGCAATGTGATAGTAATGTGAGTATTTGGGGTTACAACTGTTTAAACAAAACTCTCACATGCTGAAAGGTTTCTGCAACAGAGGAGACTCTACTATAGGCTGTTATAAAAAAAAAAGTTGGCCAGGCACAGTGGCTCATACCTGTAATCCCAGCACTTTGGGAGACTGAGGTGGGCGGATCACAAGGTCAGGAGATCGAGCCCAGCCTGACCAAGATGGCAAAACCCTGTCTCTACTGAAAATACAAAAATTAGCTGGGCATGGTGGCGGGTGTAATTACAGCTACTTGGAAGGCTGAGGCAGACAACTGCTTGAACCCGAGAGGTGGAGGTTGCAGTGAGCCCAGAATGCACTACTGCACTCCAGCCTGGGCGACAAAGTGAGACTCCATCTCAAAAAAAAAAAAAAAAAAAAAAAAGTTACTTTCTGGGAGCTCAGGCTGCCTCCATAGGGCAGAGGGATTTCCAATAGAACTTCCAAGTTTCAGGGCAAAGTTGTTTCAGGAAGCAGACAATGAAAGGGAAGCCTTTCAAAAGTCTTGTAAAAGGTTTAAGTTTACATCCTGAACTATAAGACCTATCTTCTTCCTTGACTCCTTCAAAAAGATGGATTGGACTGAGATCCATGGATGAGATTGGATTTGGCTGCCAATCTCATCTACATAACAGCTGGGATCTTAGGGCTCTCTTAGCTGTGAACTGAATTAACCCAGAGCAGTTCAACATTAGAGATTTAGTCCTGACAATTCCCCAACAGCATTATTTACAAAAGCTGAAGAACCCTACAAAACCGCAAGAGGATTGTTTTTTTTAAAACAGAGCTTAGAATAAAATTCAGGTTTCTGACATCATGGTTTGATCTATTATATTACAATATGCCAGCTCTTAATACCTCATAGTTACCAAGATGATCTGCTGAAAAAGTGTTTTACCAATCCCATTTAATGAATAAAACAATTTCCTTTCTTCCTAAAGAAAGTCTCCAGAAGTTTCTTTATTTAATAACCTCAGGGTGAAACAATGGCTGATTCAGGTAGTTTTTGTTTTGTTTTTGGAGGGACATGGGTGAGGGTGAGCTATGATAGTTAGTTATTATGTAGTTACCTGCCACAGCCATGACAGAAATAAAACAGAATTAATTATTAAGTGATCAATTTGGTAATTTCAGGCAGGTACTACTAAAATAGAGAGTGGTATTTTCACTTGACCGTGGTTTTCTATTTTTAAAAAATCCCCATAAGGAACTGTTACAGGAAAATGAAGAAGATATATCTCTCAGACACACTAGCTAGAAGGTTAATAGCATAATTTCCCTACAATCTGCTGTTTACTATAATTAACAATGCAACTAATATTAATAAATTATTAAGCATCCAAAATGTATTAAGCAGTATTCACTTCTTAACTAGAAAATGCCCATATAAACAAATAGATGATATTTTAGTACTTTTAAAGGATGACTGCTACAACCTCTACCCTGAACATAATTTGCTTCTGTACTGATGGAGGTTTTAAGTTCCCAATTTCCAACATCTTTTTTATTTAGAATAGGTAGGTACCCACAAGAAGTTTCTGAAGAAAATATTTTTATCACAACCCTCTCTTAGGTGCCAGTAATCTAGTCCAGGAAAGTAACAGAGAGACTGGTTACCCCAGTGTCTGAAGACATCCACACTCTCCTCTTACAAAGTTTCCACATCAGGCATTGCTCTAATAAGAGCCCTTGGGCTAAGGTTCAAATCCAGGATTCTAGGGCAAATTCTCTCCCTCATTAAACGTGTGACCTCTGCCACATCTTAACCTCTTTAATCTGCATTTCCTCACCTGTGTCAAAATGGAGAGGATGACAGTACCTGTCCTGTGTACCCGATCTCTAAACTGCCTTGAGGAGCAGGTGCCATTATGTCAGCTGCAGTGTTTTGTAATTGGCGACATGCTATTGAAATGTACTACGGCTGTCATAATTTTTACTCATTTGGGATGAGGATGGAAGAGTGACAAGAAGGTTCAAATCGAGAAAACAGTTCTATGTTGCTGGCAACCTGAGCTCCGACTAAAGACAGTTTTCAACACCTTCCAACCTAACATCCATTGCAGTTATGGTTTAGTAAAGGAAGTCACACTCTGGGCTTGTCCTGTGTCCTGTTGTTTGGCATGAGTTAACCTGGAGGACAAATCTGGAGGACAGCTTGCTATGCCAGAGGACAGGCTTACTGGTGAAGGTGAAGTAGGAAGAACATTGGGTTGTAAGAATCTAAGAGGTCAGCGAGAGGTCCGTCCCCATTTGCCCTCCAAAATTTAGGTTAGGGCAGACTGCAAATTCTAAATGATGGTCATGGCTGGGGATACTCCCATGGTTGAGCCAGCTCCCTGAGCTCAGCATTGCCTGGGATATGGGGAAATCTCTATATGAGCCAACACTGTGGTGAGAACATTTGTTCTTTCTCAAGAAGGCAAAGGAGGATGACTCACAGGTTCTTACCACAGCTTGCTTTTATCTCCCTTCCCTTTACCCTCCCTACACTTTGTCTGAGGGTCAAATTTCACTATTCTTGGATTTAAGCTTCACAGCAATTTTTTTCCCCTCATAAAAGAGAGGATTTTGTAGACATCCATTCCAAAGGTAGATAGGAGTGCAGTAATGAAACTTTATTCACTTTAAATTTTAAAATGCCTATTTCTATTTTAAAATTTAAATTTTCTATTAAGTTTGCATTTGCCTTCTACCTAGTTATGAGTGGACTGCACAGGATCTTCTCTCCTCCACCTTTTCTCTCTCTTCTTTTTATGCTTTTAAAAAGAAAGGGGCCAGATGCGGTGACTCATGCCTGTAATCCCAGCATTTTGGGAGGCTGAGGCAGGTGGATCACCTGAGGTCAGGAGTTTGAGATCAGCCTGGCCAACATGGTGAAACCCTGTCTCTACTAAAAATACAAACATTAGCCAGGCGTGGTGGCATGTGCTTGTAATCCCAGCTACTTGGGAGGCTGAGGCAGGAGAATCTCTTGATCCAGGGAGATGGAGGCTGCAGTGAGCTGAGATCACGCCACTGCATTCCAGCCTGGGCGACAGAGTAAGACCCCATCTCAAAAAAAAACAAAGGAAAGAAAACATAATGACACAATGAGAGTAAGTTAATGGAGAACTTCAGTACAATGTTGCATCCCAAGAGATGATAACAAACTTATTTGTTATCTAAATGAAAGGCTGCTGTTTGCCTATCAATGATAGACTGGACAGGGAAAATGTGGCACATATACACCATGGAATACTATGCAGCCATAAGAAACGATGAGTTCGTGCCCTTTGAAGGGACATGGATGAACCTGGAAACCATCATTCTCAGCAAACTGGCACAAGAACAGAAAATCAAACACCACATGTTCTCATAGGCGGGTGTTGAACAATGAGAACACATGGACACAGGGAGGGGAGCATCACACACTGGGGTCTGTTGGGGGAAATCTAGGGGAGGGACAGTGGCGGGTGGGGAGTTGGGGAGGGATAACATGGGGAGAAATGCCAGATACAGGTGATGGGGAGGAAGGCAGCAAACCACACTGCCATGTGTGTACCTATGCAACAATCCTGCATGTTCTTCACATATACCCCAAAACCTAAAATGCAATAAAATATTTTTTAAA